>LD688964.1:4267179-4280456 GCA_003118335.3 Papilio memnon
GATTATAAAAACTAGTTTCAAATTAAATTGACCGTAAAATAATATTATTCTAAATCTTAGAAGCAACTAATACATTTATTATTTGAAATTCTTATTCGATTTTTTTAGTATTGCGACATCGATGCATCTTAAACATTTTCAACAAAACAGCAATTCCAAACAAACGCACTAAAGATAAACAGTTAAAGAACATCCACAAATATATTTATTAAGACATACATTTAGTTTAGTGCAAAGCAGACAACTTCGTGCTTTTTAACTACTTACAATGAATATCATAATGCAGTTTTAGTAGTAAAAACGTCACTGGTAACATTTTATTAAATCTTAGCATGGGGTTTCACTGCCAAAAACTTATCATCATTGAAATTGTCATCCCTTTCATACTCTTACATTAACATTAAACAAAATATAAGAAATTAACTATTTAACATGTAAAAGAAAAAAAAAACACTATAATAACTACGATAATAAGAATGATAGGCCTTTATAACTGATTATTTAATAATAAATAAATATAACAAGATACAATTAACTGTTTGTCTCTAAAAAAATAACTATTAATTCATAAACTGACAATGTTTTCAATAATACTATACAGTTACAATAAAGTTCATTTGATGGTAACATTCGAAATATGAGTTAGTACTTACCCTGTAATTATACTAACTACATAGTTCTTTGAACCTTTTTTTTAAGATATTGTTCACATTTCGTTCGTACTAACCACTTTAAAGATTATCACTATAATTGTTTTATCTCATACCAGAATATATAACGAAAATTTTTATAGTTATTATAAATTTTTTTAAAGTGACAATAATCAATCATTACCGACGAATGTGAAACTACACACATTTTAAATGAATTTGGAGAATTGCATAAATCTTATTTAATTAAAGAAAGTCTTTGATTAAGTATTATGATAGAATTTCAAATGATACTAATAAAAATAATTGTTCCTTCCTGTTAGTTGAAGGTATCTGTTGAACACAGAACATAACCCTGACAACAATGAGGTCTACTAAACTATTGTTATATTTACGACCAGTTGAACCATGACCTGCCTTCAGCTGACGGTGTACTGGAACCACTCTTCGGTGTCTTCGGAGACTTTGGAGTTTGAGGTTGAGATGTTTCGTTGACTTTCTCTGAATCCTCCGCATTCTCTAAACAAACTTTTATCTGAAAAATTCCAAGGATTTCAATCTACATTGTAATATTAAAATATATACACAATTTTTTTCAGCATAACATTCTTATACTTCTGTTTTTCACAGTGTTTTGAACAGTTATTTTAAATAATAACAGTCAAATACATACCTTCATGTTGGTTTTCTCTTGCATTTCCTTCTCGTAATTCCTGACATCTTCAATATTCATATTGTACCATTCATCCATCCAAGTGAATGCCTGCCGATGGCCAAGCAATAGGATATCCCGGATTGCCTTCACAAAGATATCAACATTAAAAGTTCCGACACATAAAATAATGCAACAGTTTTTTAGTTAAAATTACTAAAGGAACATTCTTATCAATATTATTATTACTTACAGCTATATAAAATAAATATAGCCTATGTTATTCAGTGAAAATATAGCTTTCTAATGGCAAAAGAATTTTTGAATAAGTTCAATAGTTTATGGGTTCATTCCTTATCCAATCGAGCAGAATAAAATATAGTAATGTGTATTTTAACCTAGCCAGACTTTTTTATTAAGTAAGAATACAACAATAGAAATCTTTCTTCTCTACAACAGTAGTATAGATGATAAAATAATGGGTAACCTGTTGTTATGATAAAAAAATATGTAATTAACCATTATACTTTTTTTTTACTTCTATTATGCTTACATTTATTTCATAAAATGTGATATCTTATTGTAAAAATAATTGTAATAAAATTGCTATTTTAAAATATTGGCATTGCACAGTAATATTTATAAAATGTAAGATCAAATCAAGTATCTAAGTAAAAAAAATAGCTTTATTAAATTTCCCCTTGGGCAGGGGACTGGTGAGGATTTTTTTTTATTGACAAGACTAATAGATAAAGGAGAATTTGTGTCTCAAGTTTTATTTTTAGCCTAGAAATATACATACCCCTTGTACATACTCTTCCACTCTTGTTTGTAATCCCCAAACTTCAAATTTGACACTAACACTTTTATAACAGCACATAATGGGTTGTTGTGTTTGCATCCAGCCCTCGGGTAATGGTCCTCTGCCTGATTTCTCCGACTTATAGAACTTTGGATCTTCTGCTTCCTTATAATGATGTGGTTTAATTTCATCATATGCTATATCTACGAAATCGACTTGCCTTGATTCACTTTCTTCGGGTGTCAATCCAAGACACTGAAAAATATATTAGATATAAAAGAATTTAGACATTAAAAAAAATAACAATTGACAAGTCAATAGTGAAATGTGTAGTAGTGAAAGAATAGATGGGAATGTATTAAAATTTCCCATAAAACCATAAAAGCCATTATCTATTACAAAGTTATATTACAGTTATTCTAAATAATGTAAAATAAAATATTAATTTAATTCAGCTTACATTTTCTGATGTCCCATTATTATCCTCATATCTTGTTTGAATAGAGATGGAGAATTTTGGTATGAAAGAACACTGAAAAAATAAACCATATTACAATTACAAGAATAATAAAAGAATTATTGCAAGATTTAATTTTAAACATACATACCGTATACTCTATAGATGTTCATGACCATGAAAATAAAAATTTATTATTAATAACACTGCAATAAGATTAAAATAATAATGTGCATTGTGAGTAAAGGTTGAACTTACCCGTTATTGTGTATGGATAATAATTCCATGCTTTTTCTGTGATATAAAATATTTTTGGAAGAAAAGACTGGATCCAATAAGGAAGGTGACTGTAAAAGAACATGCACATAATGTTCATTCATAATTAGTTATTTATTGTGTTGATTTTAAAAAAGGAAATAGCGGCATGAAACAATTGGCAAATAGGTTTTCATAACATGCAGAGTAGGAAGCTCTATAAAAAATATTTTCGTATACAATGTACATTATGTTGTCATACAGCAATATTAAGAAATATTTAATCTATTTATAGCTGCTCATACCTGGATAAGTGTATCCTCTTTTCAGTAAATTGTCCTCTTCCATTAACCTCGTCATTTACTTCCTCATTGGCAATTACTTCCACGCCCTCGCCATTATTTGATTGTTCATAGCTATGGCGAGCTATCATATACAGTTGGCCTATCCGATACTAAAATTAAAACGCAAATACGTTGACTTAATTGGAAGCGCAAATAACTGAACATTGTAACACTTAAAAAGAATTTTAATTAACGTTTTTCACAAAAATATTACCTCCTCAACAGTCATAGGCATGCAAATTCTATATTCTTTGATTAAAACCATTTTATTCAATACAGCTTTTACTGTTTTTTCCTTTTCTAAGTCCTTGGTGATGGTGATTTGTGAGTAAAAGTGATGGATGAATGTAAGATGGGTGAACTTGTGAACTTCCAGCAAACTTTCAGCCTTACTGACAGCTGAAAGTGACAGTTGACACAAGTCAATGATTTTTTTTATATCTCCAACAGCCCTAGGTTCGTGGCCAAAATAATTATCACACGTTTCAGATTATCATTTACATCAAAAACTAGTTAGAATCATATTAATATTAGTTAATCATATAACAGCTATTGTGCAAATGCTCTAACTTGAGCTAGGAAGCACCAAATCGGCAGATCCAAGAATATTCAAATATGGTTCTAAAATTAGCTGAAGCTGTGCCATAGACTCTAACCACTCCTTCTATCTCTAATTTTTGTAAAGGTCGTGAGAACTTACACATTTTTTTTAAAGATAAGAAATAACAAAAAAAATAATTTTTAATAGAAACAATATGTTGTCAAAAAAAAATGGAAAATTGTATTTAATTTAGTAAATAATTAACATGAAATTATTATTTTCGTACAAACTTACAAAGTCTGTACACGCATAATGGGGATAAGCACATAGACAAAAACACTGTGTGCAGTAAATATTTTTTAATTGTAGGCTAACAAGCTAAAACAATTACATTTGTAATAATATCTTACAATAAAAACTTATAACCTGAATAAACTAAATCCTTAACAACCCTACAACTTTTTACCTTATTTAACTTTTTTACCGATACATATTATGCTGAAATACAAATTTAGAAACAAAAGCTACAATTTATTGTAAAATCTATACACATATACTAAACAGAAAATAGCTTTATGTTTGGGTATATTCTGGTAGTACTGAATCTACTGCATTAGACATTATAAAGATACATGGCAATAATTTGCAAAGTACTGATTTAAATTTTTTTTAATGATTCTAAACCTTGTGAAGTCTATTTTTCTACATATATAAAGTATATTCATTGACTCTTTATCAATACCCTATTTATAGTTTAAAAGTTTATTAGAATGCTTATATTCTAGCACTTAAAACACATAAACTGATGCTAAGTCATCATAATCATATGTTCTTTTTAAGAATAAATCCACTAGTGATACTCCAGTAATAACATGCAGGCCTGTACTTATTGGTAATGCAGTTAAATCAATGTATTTAACACCACCTGGTTCTAATGGACCTAACTTCCTATTAGATATCCCACACCATAAAAGACTAGAATCTTGGAGAGAACGTAATTTCAAAATTAAATCTAACGTTCTTTCACTAGCATTAACTATTTTACATTTAAAATCAAATGGCTCATTAACTGACACTTTACTCGGTAAATCCTCATACAGTAGCCTAATATCACCGTAGTCAGGTGTTATTCTTTGTAATTGACTGGTTTGCAGTCTCCCTTTCTCTCCCAAGTTGGATCTCCAGACAATATCTAGTTTTCCTATATTCTTCGGGGCTATTATAAGTTTAGTTTCACTTGAAATTGTTTCCTTTGGTGTTAAACGATACAAATATTGACAGCTTTCTTGAGGCTGTAATAAAGTAACATAACCAAACACAGATAAATCTTTATCCACTTCATTCAGTGATTGGACTGAAAAATGTTGAGAGCTTTCAAGAGATACTTGTTCAAGCGTTATTGGACCTGAAGTAATATTCTGTATTTGTGTTTCTAAGAAGACATCGTCTGATTCAGCATTGTAAAATTTCGTTTTGACATCCAATGGTTTCATAACTTCGAATTTAAAGAATTTTCTAAATGAAGCTAATGTATTGTAATTTGACATGTATGTTACCTCACATACTAAAATATGAGTGCCCAAATCTTTAACTTCATGATGTATAACATCACCTAATGTTTCATCGACATCCAACATCACCGGAGATTGATTTTGTGTCGATAGAGGAATCCGTTGTGAGCTTGTTTGTAAATCAGCTTTGATAGACACACTCTGCACAGCTTGCGAAGTCTCATTGTGTACACAAACATAACATGAAAATGTTTCTCCGAGATAAATGTTACCAAAACTTTGAGGTAATAAGAGAAATTGACCAGCTGCTAAAGTTTCCATCTGCACCACTGATGTCGCATCGTCTTTCAAAAAGTTATTCAAAATATTTCCTGGCAAATCTTTAAAATCACATGTTACTATTTTAGGACTTATCAGAGCAGGTTTAGTAAGTCTCATGACTTTTAGAGCCACTAAGTGGTCGACGACTTCTTTTGTATCCATTTTTACACGTTTTTTGATAAATTATGCCAGATGATAAGAGTTAATACTCTTCAATCACACGCCACTCGCATATTTATGGCCTATTAAGCAAATATACAGAAGAAACGCCCGTACCTTTTGCAGAAATGGGGCAATAAATTGCAAAAATCATTTACAAATTCCATCCAAATCCACAATTCGGATTCCAGATTCCAGATTCAGTTCTCAAACCAGTTGTCACATTGACACATAACAACTGTCAAAAATAAGTTTCATATGCTGTTCACTGCAACAAAAAAATACTTAAAAATTGCCGAGAGTCGAGATGTTCATCGATCCAACCATTATAAAGCAAATTATAACAGGACACTAACTAACATTTACAGATAATGCCACAATTAATTAAAAAAATAATAATTTACAGCAGGTTGGCTTGGTGTTCGGAATTACAAACGGAACGGAATTGAGCTGTCAATGACATTTTATTAATAAAATACAACAATCATTTTATTTTTATCACTGTAACATTGCGATTATAAGTACCTACAATTTTAAGTATGATGTGGTCCAATCGTTTTGAAGCTGATTAGAATTAGACTTAATTTAAGAAGTAAACATGAATATGTGGTTATAGTGAAGTGCTATTATTTAATATTTCTGAAAATGGCATATCAAACACTATATCAAGAGTATATGCTCGTACCTCCCGTAACGAGAGCCTATACCACCGCTTGTGTCATCACAACCCTGGCTGTGGTTAGTTTAGTTTACTCCTTCGTTTTTCGGGACGGACAAGAAATGTTTTGTTATGGATGATTTACCTGTTACTACTACTACTATACGGGTTATTTTGCATGGTCCCATGGACAATTTATTTTGGATATCAATAAAAAGGGTTTAAGTACTCTGGTTTAATGAGAATCAAAAGTTACAAGTACCAATTTTGTGTGGCTTGGGATTTTCAAAATCACTTATCCTTGTTTGTCTAAGTTAACTTTATCTCATCATAAAGTGAAAAATATAATATTACTTTGTATTTCAGCAACTGGACCTAGTTTCACCATTTCAACTATACTTTAATCCAAATCTTATATTGAAGAAGTTCCAAATATGGCGTTTGCTGACAACATTCCTTTTCTTTGGCAATTTAGGCTTTAATTTTTTCTTTAACATGATATTTACATACAGATACTGTAGAATGTTGGAAGAGGGGTCTTTCAGAGGGAGGACAGCTGACTTTGTTGTCATGTTTATCTTTGGTGGAGCATTAATGATTGTATCCTTTTATTAATTAATGTTACTTATTTTTTTTAATTCATTGATGAGTTGCTCAAAATTTCTGTCTATGTATAAATTGAACTGTATAGACAGTGATTTGCAGGAATAATATAATTTATGATTGTTTTGGTTTTGGATATAATTTTATTTTATACCAACTAAAATCTGCCTATCACAATTTTATTTCTGTGTATTTTTTTAATTAGAACAGTTAATTTCCTTAATATATTACAGTTGTCAGCATTTTTTGTCAATTTATTATTTTTAGGTCAAGCATTCACTATTATGATTGTGTATGTATGGTCTCGTCGGAATATATTTGTTCGTATGAACTTTTTTGGGCTCATGAATTTTCAGGTAATTACATAACATTTGTGATATAATTTATCTTTTAATGTTCTTTATGGTACATTGTTTTTCAGGCACCATATCTTCCATGGGTATTACTAGGTTTCTCTGTTTTACTTGGTAATGCAATATCTGTAGATTTAGTAGGCATGGCCATTGGACATATATATTTCTTCTTAGAGGATGTTTTGCCAAGACAAAGAGGAGGTCAAAAGTTTTTGAAAACACCTGAATTTCTGTAAGTAAGCTTAATAAGCCATTACAACTTTATTCCCGCTCTAGCAATGTTTATCATTCTGCTCTACTTCTTTTAGTCACTATTTAAAATAATTTAAATAATATTCAAATTATACAACCCTTCAAATAAATATTTTATTTATTTTTCTTTAGGAAAAAGCTTCTGGACCCAGCACCTGATGCACCGGAATATGAACATCTTCCAGACATGGCTAATGATCAGCCCGGACTATAAAAAAGGCAGGACTATCCCAGTGATGCTGGTCAATTACAGTTTGCGATCTATTTAGTGCAAATAAATGACAGTTAAGGAATAATATCACTGGGCATAAGGAATCTGCATAAATGTACAATTTATGTATGTTACTTTAATTACTATTTAGGTTCTTAATTTTATTAGTTAAGCAGAATTTGTTAGTATTTCAATTCATCTTCCTTAAGACATTATTGTCTCATTTGAAGGTACAGAAGTTAGATCAATTATGGTCAGGATTTATGTTACAGCTGCATAAATATGTAAAATACTGGCCATCTATTGTGATTATTCAATAAAAATAAATTTATAATTTTATGTACCATCACAAATGATGTTATAGCAAATGATATTTTCAAACATCAAGAATTATTAAGGCAATCTCAAAGTATTTTACATACCAAAGCTGCCAGTGTTTTTATTGAAATCAGCGGTGTCTGAATAATCCATTCAGACACCGCTGATTTCTTTGCAGCCAAAGAGATTAAAAATATATAGAGTAGGCATAGTCATCATCACTTAACACTATCTATTGATAAATCCTCAAAACCATGTCAATATAATTGTATTTAAATAAATTGGCAATAGGTGTCATTAAATAATATTTAAATGTTTATATTTTATTTTGTAAAACTTGAAAAAAAATGAAGTTTATTATAACATACAAGGACACAAAGTGGCATACTGAATGTGACAACTAACATAGAACCTTTCAAAGAAAGTGAAGGTGAGAATTTTTTGTTCACTATGTCTAGTCTATATTTTTTTAAATGTCTTTGTTTGCAGCACAACATGCCAAATAACATTTAAATATATATATTTTTTATTAGAAAGGGGGTTTAAATTGTTACAATCTTGTATACAGGCAGCAGCCCTTTTAAGTTGTAAGAATGGTATATATGGTTCATGTAATTTATTTATAGATTGTGGAACTTGCTCGTGAATAAAATTAAGATTAGAAAAAAAAAATTGGACTTTTACAAGAATTCAAATTCCAAGTATCAACCTGTAATCCTTCATTGTTCCATCTTAAAACAAAAATTAAAACTGCTTTACCCTAACATAGAACTTTGTGTTCATAAATAAAAATCAAATTTCATTCATAATTTTTATTTGCAACTTTTTACACAATCTACAAGAATTTTGTCACCCACTGAAGACGCGTAAGCTCGAAACAACCGCAGTAAGTAGCCTCACGTTCGAATATCACTTTGTAATGTCAATCATACCACACAAACGGAAAGTCCCACACAATCCCATAAAAAAATAAATTAATACGAATGAGTTGCAATAAATATAATTACAAATAAGCCAACCGATAACTTTGTAGCCTAACAAAAATGGTCGAAAACTGCTTGCTGTAAAAAAATGCTGAACTTGATAATTTTATTAAATTCTATTAAAAACAGATTTCTTAAACAGGCTAGATGCCACCCAGATTATTTAACAGATTCCTATGTTTTATGGATAGTTATAAGATGACAATGTACACGATGAAAAATTAAATATACCCACTGTTGTAGGCGACATTACTTTCACATAATCAACATTTAATATTACAATTAAAATTTAGAGTTAATTATTTAACATTAAAAATGAAGGTGAATCATGATTTAATAGTTAAAAGAAATGAGTCACGAAGTTGATATTAGAATTAAGTAAAAGATTAACTAAAGTTAAACGGATGAATTCTTCAAAACAATCAAGTTACAAAAGTTCCTTGAAATTGATTCGCAAAGTAACATTACATATGTTTAGTTTTTTAAACAATAACAATAAAACTAATTCAGTCTTTCACCAATACATTCAAGTCGCAAATAACTCACACAATAAGATCTCAAATATCACCCATACTGATTAGTTACAGCCATAAAGTGAAAACTGATAATTAACTATACCATACTATCACATAAGTAAATCAAGTTAACACTAATACAAACTAACATTCACATATGCTTCAATAACCGAAAATTTAAGATATTTTTTTTAGTAAGGCCTAAATAATCAACTGGATAAAGTATTTTGTATAAAACAAATATTGTATTGAGAAATTATTATGACCAAAACACAAAAATATCTTTCGATTGTCTATAGATTGACTTTTCAATCTGTTAAAGACTGCAATACAATGCTGACATTGGAGTGTTCAAATAAACACCTATGATTTATTTCTTTATACAGGATTTGAACTTCGAAACATTTTCTTACAACAACAGGTTGCTTATTCATTGGACCATTTATAACAAAGGACAATTACAGATTAATTTAATGCTAAACAATTTTTAGTAAAAAAAAATATTCCGACTGTTCCGTTGTTATATCTTGTAGCTTTGGACAAATAACATGTATTAATAAGGCGTAATTAATCTAATTTGTTTTAAGATAACCTAAAAAAAAGTAAATTCACATGACATATGATTCAAAGACAATTCCGTGTTCACAATCGACTAGTGTTGTCACATCTCGATGACGAAATCAATGTCGTAATTGTATAACATCCTAAAAATTACAACTATTTTATCGTTGAGTAACCAAATATGCAATTTTTTGGTGTCGTTTATAATTTTACTAATTCCTCGTAAGCGATGTCGGGGCGATATCGCAGCGCGTCGGGACAATCTCATAGCGCTACGATCGCGAGTAGCACCGTTATGTCGTCGGGTTTTCCACCTGTTAACAAGAAAATTACTACTATACCAATATTATAAAGAGGAAAGATTTGTATTTTTGTATGTATTGCAATTACTTAAAGATTACTGGACCGATTTCAAAAATTCTTTCACCATAAAAAAGCTATGTTATCACTGAGTAACATACTTTCACTATTTTTTTTTAATTCTATGTGGATGAAATCGCGAGAACAGCTAGTATTCCTATATATTAATATTCCTGTTGTATGGTGTTAGACACCGACTGATTGTAATTTCCGTTTTTATTTTGCCTTGACAACGCATTCATTTACAAAGTGACGTATTATTTCGACACTGTGATGTTTAAAAGGGCCCGAGATACTTTTTTGGACTCATAGTGCATATAACTACGTGTAACACGTAACATGTGAAAATATCGCTAGTCCTTTTAACATTAGACACATCCTAAAATTCAATTATATAGTTTTGCATATATATTTACGTCGGACAGTTACACAACGCAGAAGTAGCTCGAGATTGCATTCCATAACCTTTATAGATGTTATCAGCACATGTCGGCACACGAGACACAATCAAATAACTAATTACATCGCCTACTTTATATTTTCTGTGGTAACACAATGATATCATTGACTTAAGGAACGCATGGTGTATTAAAAAGGTTTTTTTTTTTTAAAGAAACAAAAAAGGTATTGCACGACTAGTTAATTAGCACAATAAATAAAAGCGGAATAATTAGTCAATGCCATGACCATTCAATTTAAATGAGAAAGATCTTAAATTACTTGCTTTTAACAAAAATTGGCACAGATACATAGCACAAGGCTATTTATGCAGTTGTTCAGAGAAATAGGCTCATAAAAATACGTTAAATGGCCCATCGCATACGCGTATAACAAATTGGCAAAAATAACGGAAGTTTTCTCTTCTCTCGACATTTCTGTATAAAAACGCATTCTTAACAATAAAAAGAATACTCTTTTTTATTGTAAAAAAGGATGATAAAAAGTTAAAACTTAGCGGCTAGGAACAAATTACTCGAAACAAGAGATGTAGTGGAAATAAGACTTACCTATAGCGTCTATTCCGTTCTGTCGCGCGCTCTTAGCGAAGGGCGACATGTAACAGCCGTCAAAGGACAGGTTGCGGGCCATCCACGCGATTGAGTTGGCGACAGCCTGCAGCCGCTGCGCCTCCGCCTCGCCCGTGTCCGCGCTCGCCCCCGCCCCCGCGCCCACCGCCTGCGCGCGCTTCATCTCCGCCAGCAGCACCGGCTCCGGCACGTTGTCGAACACTCCGTCCGTCGCTACAAGGATCACGTCGCCGCACTCCACACGAAACTCTGAAGTATCCGCAGACTCTGGCCTAAAAAAATTATAATCAAAACAGTTATCTTTAGACCCACGATTGTTGGTATGACATTCAAGGGAACATAAACCGAGTAAAACCTTATTCTTCGAATACACTCAAACCGTTTAGGTTTTAGGACGCATACCCGCAAACAAATATTAAACCGCTTATCATGCTGTTCCTTCAAGTTGAGTTACGCGGGGAAAGTGTGACTATTGAGACTGCGGTTGGTAAGCTGATAAAGACGGGTATCGCCGACCCCATTTAAAATAGGATGAAAACCATTATGATGATTATTACGTCCTTGATCTAATTTGTCAATTAAACGAAGTAATTTCTCGCTATCGTTATATTATTTTGGATGTACATAATGTAAATAACAATAATAAAAGCGTCATGACAGTTTGAGCAAGCACGTGAATGTTTAAGAGCTGGCGAATGTCCAGAGAGCTAAAAATTCTAATATTAGTTCAGGCGTACACAACAAGCCCGTTGGGAATGGGCACATGACTGGCGGACTGTGATGCCGGTCTCATGACTTCCACGCGTCCTGACCACATCAGAAATAATAACTACCACAAAAAAATAGTTCCACTCAAGTGAATTCATTTTAAACTTTATTGTGTTGGCACAATGATTGAAAATTCTCTAGATTTTTAGTCGTCCCCCTGATAGTGTGTGGCTTTACTTTGGCTACTTCTATTCCGGCTACGATAATGAATTTATATACTTTGAGCATTAAAAAATGTGTTTTTTAAAGCTTAGTACTCAGACTCCCTACCCTGATTATATGAAGTGTTTATTTTTTATCTAAATGACAGTTGATTGAGATTAAATGGTCACGACGAGCAAACAACCAATTGCGTTAATGTTTGTATGCGTCGTTAGTGATATATTATAGTTGCTGCACTTTTCAGTTGTATATTCTAATTAATAAATTCCTTGACACATTGCCATGGAGACGTTCAGTACTTTTTATTAACAGGTCACCGATAATGTTTGTTTTTTTCTTTCAAATGTTGACAACTGTATTATATTATATTATACCACTATACATTCTAATTATACTTTTTCTGTTGTAAAAAATGGTGTTTTGTCAACAAAAGTGTTATATTTTTAAAAACTTTTACTGCAACATTTATTTAATCACATTTAAATCGAATTTTACTGTGTATATAATCTTAAAAAAGTAAATTCATAAAATTCTATTTTTAATTTCAATAAAAACTTTATACTTATAAAACTCGAAGGCCACAAATTGTTTACTGCAGCTTAACAAGAGCAAGTAACAATCACAAAGGTCATTCCCCTGTCGTATACCAGAACAAATTTAAATAAACGAAATCTTTTTGGTACAATCCAGTAGAATCCATCTGACTTACCAGTTGGATCTAGAGTGCATGTTTGAAAATTTTCAACCTTATTGCATCACGATAAAGTCGAATATAACATGATTAATGTTATACAAATGAGTCTTCATGTAATG
>LD688964.1:4280577-4293535 GCA_003118335.3 Papilio memnon
AGTTACGTAACACCATTAATGAAAAGACAAATTTGTAGTACAATTGTATTACTTCCGTCACACTTAGTACCATTATAGAATAGCCTTGGATTTGTTTATAGTGTTATCAACATGTATTGAAATGACCTTTTGCCTTGTTTCTAATCTGATAATAGCTGTGAATGCTTAAAACATGTCAATTAAGGACTTCAACTGTCTTATCAGTTGTTTACTAAAATGACTTATTCAATTTAGATATTTTTTTCACACTCATAATATGTAATTTATTTTTATTTTTGGCTCAGATGTACTTGTCGCTTATATAACTGAGTAAGTAATGCCTTGATGGGTGTGCAATGAAAGTTTTTTACCCTACTAGACAAAAAGAGTAAAACACTGTTTTTTATGTATGAGGTCTAAACTAAAAAGCAGATTTGATTGATTGAGGTATCATTCGATTTGTATTCTATGATAATACAGTGTGTTACATTTTTATTTATTTTAAGTATCAAATAGTGTTCTGGAACACAGTTATCTAGGAGTAGTCACCTTACTACATACAACTCACCTATCGCTAAGGACATTCCTATCGTGTCCAGGCGGCGGTAAGCTAAGCTGGTAAGGTGTATTGAAGTAGTGCTGCTGCTCATGTGAACGGTGAACGACTCGTCCGGCTCTAACCACCATGTAGCCGCTATCGCCGATGTTGGCCGCGCGCATTATACTCTCGTTACGATCTAAGATCATCACACACGCTGTACTACTACCTGCAATAAAATTAATTAAGCATAAATACTTAGATTATAATTTGTTATATAGTGTTAGGTTACATCTGATTAACATTAGTGTAAAGTTACTCATAATTATCATATGTGTATTTGTAGGACTCTTCCTAAGAGTATAGCAACACCAATCCGAATTTTCAAGAGGGACTTAAACTTTAATTATATTTTTCATACAGTGTTTTACATAATGAGCTGGTGTAATAAAAATATCATATTTTTTATTTATTTTTACAGAAAAAAATAATATATGGGTATGTATATAAAATAAAATCACTCCATAATTTTACCTAAGATTGGTTTCTTATGTTCCAATAGTTCATAATAAGATTTAGCTAAGAGGTCTCCAGGTTCTGACAATTTGAAGTGACCCATTCGCACCAGTCTCTCGCAGGTCCTCATCAGATATGAAGAAAACTCCCCTGGATCAATGCCATATGCTCTCCAGCCTCCAACTCCATCTGCAACTCCTGTACAAAAAAAGTAGAAATCATTTAATACCACATATACTGAAAAGTTAATGTAATCTAAACAATAGTTCCTAGCCGTCGCTATATAATAATATTAAAAAATATAGCCTATGTTACTCACAGATAAATGACCTTTTTAATGGTGAAAGAATTTTTTAAATCGGCCCAGTAGTTTTTGAGTTATTTCAATACATACAAAAATACAAAGTTTTCCTCTTTATAATATTATATAGATATAACACTACATAATCACCAAATAACTCCATTAAAAACAAATATACAATAAAAATAAATATAACATTGCCAGTACCTTAAATACCAGCATTGACTGTACATGCAATAAAATGTATCCTAGTAATTCATATTCAAAATAATACAAAGAATCCAAACAACAATGCTCTAGTTATGCATGATTCTACTTTTGTTTTTTTACTATGGTTTTGGCAATATTAAATTAGTAATTAAACTATGCCAAATATAGAAACTTTTACACAGTTAGTTTATTAATTGTCAGTTAGTTTTCAATACTGAAACACTTATAAAAACATGTTTTCATAACTTTCACCCCTTTCAAATAAACTGAGATATATATAATATTAAAAAACATACTGCTTTTAATGAGATAGATTTATTAACAACACATATTTTATTGACATTTCTATTATTCCTTAACAATAGTTGTTTTTCTTCATAATGGTTTACTTTCTATTATCAATAGAGTTGTGAATGAATGACTTATTAGTTGATAAGTTAATGAAAGAACTTAAAGATAAAGCAAAAAAGTTAATGATAATGCTATAAATTGAACTTTAAGAAAAATATTCTTAAAATTAAGATAAAACTTGCCCCCACATATAACCTACAATGAACTTAACTTTACCATGAAACTGTTTTTAAAACTACCTTGTTAAAAGAAAATTGAGCATCACCAATACATGATAATTAAATATTCGTCAAAAGTTATTTTTTTAATAAATATATTAGACCAAATAATTTAGAACTAGTTTTCGCCCGCGACTCCGTCCGCGTGGAATTAAAAAAACAGAAGTGAGTAGCCTATTTGTTCTTCCATGCTATCCTCTACATCTTTACCAAATTTCATTGAAATCCATTCAGCCATTTAGGCTACAAACTCAAACATCTATCCACCCATCCATCTAAACTTTCACATTTATAATATTAGTATGAAGTATGATAAAATTTCAAAATATTGACTAATGTTCACTTTCATAGAGAGTTTTATATTTCAGAAAATAATAGCATCAAATATCGCGGTTACATTTTTGACAGAGAAATTCCTCTAACGTGTTGTTCAATACCAATCTTTTAATTTGAACTATATTTCTATATAGTTAGAGTTCAAAATGACAAATATAAAGCTAGTTGAAGCAAAGAATGAATTAGTGACAAACAACCTACGTAATAACAATAAGTTATTGTTTGTTTGTATAAAACAAAATTAATTACTGTTAGATAGTTTTTGCTCACCTATGACATCAGCATTGCTAAATTGTGTAGAGAACCATGCGTCGTCTCCGAACTGGCCTTTATGGGTTCTTCCATTAGCAATATCTTTAGGAAAACCACAAACTACTGAAACTAGATACGGATGTTTCTTATTCGAAACGCTTAATTCAGCAGCACTATTTAGACTCGAGAGTCCATTTCTTATAACACGTGATAACACTCTGCCTGTCCAGAATATGGACTGCATCATTCAATGATTTTTCTGTACTTTGCCTTCTGGCTCCATTCAAGTTACAAAAATAAATGCAATGATACCATTCTTATGTAGAGAGAACTAAACAAACACATGTCTAATTAATATAAACTACTAAGACAATTACGAAGTTATACAATTTCAACACTGCACTGAAACTGCCATCAATCTACATGAAACATGTATCCAATGAATTGAAATGAGAAAGATTTGCGATTTCGTGAATCTTGTGACTTTTAGACTGAATGACGGAATGAATTTGAATGAGTGAATTAAAATGAATTTGATGGATGGCGCTACAGATGCTATAAAATAGAATCGATATTCGATCGGTTATTCTTTATTCATTTCATCAAAAATTAAAACAACAACCATTCTAATAGATATTAAATTAAGTTTTATGCAATCTAAATCGTACGTTATGGAATTTAAGACCTCGATGACGGTATCAATGAATACTTAGGTCTGTATGGATTCTCATATGGACGAAAGTTTTAAGTTGGATTGCGAATATTTTCAGAATGTAGGCTCCTATCGTTTACATGAAGTTACGATATTAAAGTACAGTATGTTTTTTTCATAATTATTAGTATTTTTAGTAAATTCAATTTGAACTAATTATAATTCTAGTAGTATAACTATTATGAGTTCGAGTACATAATCAACTTAAATATTAAAACATTGTAATTTGGATATCTACTACTTAAACTGAAAATTTGCGCACTTGAACTTTTTTTAGAATTGTTCACTCGGTGCAACTCAGTGCTTGAAAATGTAAAATATTGATCCATAAACAAATGTTCATTCAGTTCAACTCTGACGTTTCAATTTCATAGTCATAGATAATATGGGAAGGCGTTGTAGAAGAAAGCTCAGTATTTGATTCTGAGTAAAATTTTTGATTCGGCATCCTTATTATCTTTAATTAATGCCGATTTCCAAACTGTAATACAATCTCTAGATTCAGTTGGTGTTGTGCTATATATCTGAACGGAGGAATAAAGAAGGCTTAAAACTGGTGTTCGATAAATCTCTTGGCAATATGCCTGCCGTGAGGGGAGATGGTATGCGAGGGTTAGCAGTCTTTATATCAGATATAAGAAATTGTAAAAGTAAAGAAGCAGAAATAAAAAGGATTAACAAGGAACTCGCGAACATCAGAAGCAAATTCAAGGGTGACAAAACTCTCGATGGCTACCAGAAGAAAAAGTACGTTTGTAAACTCCTATTTATCTTTCTCTTAGGCCATGATATCGACTTTGGTCATATGGAGGCGGTCAACCTCCTGTCTTCTAATAAATATTCAGAAAAACAGATTGGATACCTTTTTATCTCGGTCTTGGTAAATACCAATAGTGACCTCATCAAACTCATCATCCAGAGCATTAAAAATGATCTCCAGTCCCGTAACCCCATTCACGTCAACCTCGCCCTCCAGTGCATTGCTAACATCGGCAGTAAAGATATGGCTGAAGCTTTTGGCACAGAGATTCCTAAACTTCTGGTGTCTGGCGATACAATGGACGTCGTAAAACAGTCAGCTGCATTGTGTCTGTTGAGGTTGTTCCGCAAGTCACCAGAAATAATTCCAGGAGGTGAGTGGACTTCAAGAATTATACATTTACTGAATGATCCTCACATGGGTGTTGTCACTGCAGCCACATCTCTTATTGATGCTCTTGTTAAGAAAAATCCTGATGAGTATAAGGGGTGTGTCACTTTGGCAGTGGCCCGTTTAAGCAGGATTGTAACAGCTAGCTACACAGATTTACAAGATTATACCTACTACTTTGTACCAGCACCTTGGTTATCTGTCAAGTTATTACGCTTGCTGCAAAATTACAACCCACCATCTGAGGAGCCAGGAGTAAAGGGGCGCCTGACAGAGTGCTTGGAGACAATATTTAACAAAGCACAAGAGCCACCCAAGTCAAAGAAAGTTCAACATTCTAATGCTAAGAATGCTGTACTATTTGAAGCTATAAGTTTGATTATACACAATGATAGTGAAGCTAACCTTCTAGTCCGTGCATGTAACCAGCTTGGACAGTTTTTGAGCAATAGAGAAACTAACTTGAGATATCTAGCTCTTGAATCTATGTGCCATCTTGCTACCTCTGAATTTTCTCATGAAGCTGTCAAAAAGCACCAAGAAGTGGTTATCCTGTCAATGAAGATGGAAAAAGATGTATCTGTTAGACAGCAGGCTGTTGACCTACTGTATGCAATGTGTGATAAAACAAATGCTGAGGAAATTGTTCAGGAGATGTTGGCATATTTAGAAACTGCAGACTACTCTATAAGGGAAGAAATGGTCTTAAAAGTTGCTATTCTAGCAGAGAAATATGCTACAGATTTCACTTGGTATGTTGATGTAATTTTGAACTTAATCAGAATTGCTGGTGATTATGTCTCAGAAGAGGTGTGGTACAGAGTCATACAAATTGTGATAAACAGAGAGGAAGTGCAGGCATATGCTGCTAAGACTGTATTTGAAGCATTACAAGCTCCTACATGTCATGAGAATATGGTGAAGGTTGGTGGTTACATTCTTGGTGAATTTGGCAACTTGATTGCTGGTGATACTAAATCCTCCCCACAAGTACAATTTGAATTGCTCCATTCCAAGTATCACTTGTGCTCTGCAGCTACAAGAGCACTTCTCTTATCAACTTACATTAAACTGGTGAATTTATTCCCTGAAATAAAGAACAGAGTACAAGAGGTATTTAAAGCTGATTCTAATTTGAGATCTGCTGATGTGGAGTTGCAGCAAAGGGCCTCTGAATATCTTCAACTCAGTATAGTGGCTAGCTCTGATGTCTTGGCTACTGTTCTAGAAGAAATGCCTGCCTTCCCTGAAAGGGAATCATCTATTTTGGCAGTTTTGAAAAAGAAGAAACCTGGACGCATACCTGATGATGTAAGGGAGTCTAAAAGCCCTCAACCTTCCATAATTCCAGCACCAGCAATAAATTCTACAAGCAACACAAATAACTCAAGTGCTGATCTCCTGGGTCTGTCCACTCCTCCTGGTACTAATTCCACCGCTGGTAATGGTCTACTGGATGTCCTTGGTGATTTATACACTACACCTAAAATAAGTCCTACCACAGTTCAGCAGAATAACATTAAGAAATTCCTATTTAAAAATAATGGTGTATTGTTTGAAAATGACCTTATTCAAATTGGAGTCAAGAGTGAGTTCAGACAAAACTTGGGAAGAATTGGACTGTTTTATGGCAATAAGACACAGTTCCCTATTCAAAATGTTCACCCTGAACTGCAGTGGACAGACCTGCATAAACTGAATGTCCAGATGAAGCCAATGGAGCCAGTACTGGAAGCAGGTGCTCAAATTCAGCAGATGTTGACTGCAGAATGTATTGAAGATTACACTGATGCTCCTACCATGTCTGTTTCTTTTATCTATAACAATGTACCACAAAAGATAACAATGAAACTCCCACTAACCCTTAACAAGTTTTTCGAACCGACAGAAATGAATGGTGAATCGTTTTTTGCAAGATGGAAAAACTTGGGTGGTGAACAGCAAAGGGCACAAAAAATATTTAAAGCTCAGGGTGCTATTGATTTGGCAGCAACACGCACCAAGCTTGCCGGGTTTGGTATGCAGCTTCTGGATGGGATTGATCCTAACCCTGATAACTTTGTATGTGCTGGTATAGTGCACACTCGAGTGCAGCAAGTGGGTTGCCTCATGAGATTAGAACCAAATAAACAAGCTCAAATGTACAGGCTCACAGTGAGATCGAGCAAAGAGTCTGCCTCACAAGAGATATGCAATCTGCTGGCAGATCAGTTTTAATAAGGAGATTAAGTTAACAAGAAGTTAAATGATAGCAGTGTTTGTTAATCTAAGAGTTTGAGTTCCATTTTGGAAGTTCTGTAGGTTCATACAGTTTGCTGTATTATTTTGATGAAATTTGTACTGATTCCATTTGAAATCTCTTGTGTATAGTTTTTTTTATTTTTATTAATAGATTAGTTATAAATATTTTGTAAAAAAAATAAAAGTTTTATTTTGATTGAGATGAGCAATGTACACTGATATAAATAAAAGACAACATTGTATATTTTTTAAGTTTTGTGTTAACTGAGGTAAAGATTCTTCTTATATATTTTTTTTACATTTCTTTCATTTAAAGTAAATTATGTTTTGGTTACATAATACTGAAAAGTATCGAAATTGCAGATCTCTTGGATCATAGTGCATTTTGTGGTATGAAATATACCAATTATCATATTTGTATATAGGTTATGAATGTAATGAATTAAAACTAACTTAATCAATTGTGTAATGCCAGAAAATGTTTATATATTTTAATTTTTTTTACATACCAAAGTGCATGTTGTAACAATGTATAACATTTAATTGTATTCTTTCCAAACAAATGTAAATTGTTTAGTGTCTATTTACTCAATGTATTGCATATTTATTGCTGATATTTAACCACTTGTAATGTGCTCAAAATGTGAAAAAATCAACATTTTCAAAATTGTTATTGTAGACAATGCATTAGAATTTTTTACATATATAAAATGTTATTTCTATTGTGAGAAAGTTTTTATTTAGATTTAATAACTTATTAAAGTTCATAATATATATGGATAAGTTTTATCAACAGGAAATTAATGAAGCAACCATTAAATAAATTACAATTTTTTATTTTAAACTATGATAATGATTACAGCTTTTTACTGTTACGAGATTAATTTTTCCTATAATGTTCCTGTTACTAGTTAAACCTTAAACTCAAGATATTTATCTCGGAATTATTGTTTATTGTAACATGTTTAACATACTTTATACCTAAAACATTGTACATATGTTAACTCTTTCATATATGTAACCGGATATATTAGAAATGTACTCTCATTGACTTAATATTTGGCACGCACCTAAACATACATGTTACTAGGCAATTGTGTTTTATAAAAGTGTATCATGTTCATTTTATATAGATAAAATGCGCTACAATACTGAAAAATTATGTCAAAAGTATGTCATAAAAACATTTATATTAACATGAAATATATTTCATTCCATATCTATTATAAGGCTTGAGGTTATGCTTTATCTTCCATAACTCATAGGAATAAGCAAATCATGAATTCTATAGATACGTACTTGTGTTTTATATAGGAATCTCATATAGACAATTTGTTTAAAGCAGGCAGGAAATTTATAGACATAGTTTAGATAATAGTTGTATTGAACATTAAATGTTATTATGTCTGTAGAATGCTGAAGCTTATCTTGCATGATAGATCATAATAAGATATTAGAATCAACAAAGTAATATAAAATGTTTAAAAAAATATTTATCACGTTTAAAAAATCTGTACAATGTTATGTGTTATGGGAAAATAGTGGAACTGAAAAAAGCTTAACTTATACATGAATATTTGATGTAGCAATGTGCAGTTGCAGTTGACTGTACATTGAAGTTTTGGCGTGTTCATTGTTAGATGTTTATTCCTTGCGCTTGTATTGTACCTAATCAATTATCGTCATAAATAAATATTTAACCGAAGCAATTGCACTGATCTTTTATTTATAAATTCCATTCACATTTTAACGGAAAGAAAATAGATAAATATATATTCACAATTTAAATGCCTATGGGGAGATATGAAAGGATTTCCAAGCTTGATAAGAATTGTGCGTCAAAAGAGCTTGTTGATATTGCAGAGGTTAGAAGATGTACCAAACGGAGAGTGTTGGCGGGGGGAGTACTGTAGCCTGAAGATTTCTTCCCTGAAAGCTGTCTGAGAATACCACCGGCTTGGGTATCTGGGACCAACACTAGCAACATTGCGTCACAAAGAAAGAATTTAGTCAATTCCACTGCCAGTTTTAGGATCATTCAATTTCTTTATGTGGTATGCGGTATCTGTACTTACTATTGTATTGATTGTGGTGTGGGTAATAAAATAGAAATATCATTTTCGAAGTATGCAAATGTTATTAGCACCTTTTACTGAATAATTAGGCTAACTAAAATATATAACAGTGGACTAAAAACATTAATTACAACTTTTATCTGTATGGGAACATATCGGGCGTTATCTATTGGATGGATTTTGTTGGTAATTTAATACAATTGTTGCACACATTGCTTTATATTTAGGACATGTTTTTAACCAATTTTAAAAAGGAGGAAGTTCTTAATTAGATATCAATATTTTATATTTTTTTTTACAAAAATGTACTATGGGCGTTTCCAGCCGATGATCTAGGCTAGGTCTAGGGGTGGCATCTGCCAGTAATATGGTCTTATCCGAAATAGTTTTTATATCTATTTTACAGTGTTTGATTCTCTAGAGGTAGGGCTGACCTCCCCCTGCCGTCCCTAGTGACGCCCCTGAGGTATAGTTAGCAGAACAACAGGTGGAAACCTGAATGAAGTAACCACAATTTCTCACATGTATTTTTATTTTTAACATATATATCTTTGCATATATAAAAATGATGTGGACATTATCCTTATATGTTATATTACATTTTTTAAATTTCTTTATGCTAAGTGGTTGTAAGCGTAATTGTTAATCAAACCACTCTTCGACATTCGGTGAATTTTCCAACACATCATTTGATTCACTGTAACAATATAAAACATCAATGCACCACATATAAAATCTTGATAATTTTCGATTTCAAAATATTATTAAAATCATCCTTTCTTAATTTTCAAATAAAAAAAATAAGATGGTATTACATAAAAAAAAAAAAGTATTTTCCCCCCACAAACCTGTCAAGTGATGGATCATTGCTAAACATCTCGGTAGGTACAGTAGGAGGGGCCCGCTCCGGCAGGAGCTCCAGGTACGACTGTCGCGACTGCAGATGTCGCTCTACTTCCTCCGGTGTCATGTGACCATCACTCGTAGACAGACCAAACCCAAGAGCTGGCGACGACTTCGACAACATTGACGCATTTGCTTGCTGCTAAAATGACAATCACAAAATGTACACACCATTACATTTAATGCCCAACACATTAAAAAACTACACAATTAGAAATCAACATACTGCAACATATAAACAAAAATAAAAAAGGGTGTACAATTGCTTTTTTTAAAATTGACATACAGGATTACAGTTTTATATATGAAATGGATAACACATAAGGTAGGACTAGTTTTAATTGGAGCACTGCTTATGCCCAGGACCACAGTTGCAAAAAAATGCAAAAAAAAAAAACAAAACGCCATTCGATGCAAAAATAATGAAAGCTTGCAAGCCCACTGTTAAAATTATAAATATAAACCATAAATTCTTTAAGCGAATTTTATGACATACATGAAAAGTGGCGACTGGTTGCAAGCCCTAGTCCACACCCTTTAGACATCTCTTCCAACACCGTCAGGAAGAGAGTGTTGTTATTTGAACTGTATCTTGTTAAAGTAAAGCAGTTGTAAGTTTCTAAAATGCATCTAATTATGTAATAGATACTTGAGGTTATACATCTGTTAATTAATCTCTGTTAACTATATCTACTTCATTGTAACTACACATTCTCAAATCTGACAAAATCAAATCCAAGCGAGTCCTCTTCTTCAAAACAAAAGTGTATGAACTTGGATGTGAGTTACGGGCTACAAATTAATTTATATCATTTCTTGTTGCTCTTACAATTAATTATGTATTATGTAGATATATTACATAACATATTTATAAAGATATGGATTCATAACTTAGTTATCCCTTACTGAAAGACTAGCGTTTGGAGGTTTTTTTTGTACAGCTACTCTTTTCCTTTTCATTGCATTAGCATTTTTATTTAGAGCAGATGGTGTAGATATAACTTGCTGAGTTGCTGTTGCTTCAAGTTTTTTTCTGAAATTATATATTTTAAATTTCAACATCCTCCTAATGTTGCTCTAACAATAAAAATATAGGTCTATTCAGAAAGCTGGAACCAAACCTTGTTGTATAAAGGTGAATCTTTAATTTTTATTTATCACCTGAATCTCCAGATTTTTAAATAAACTAAAACCTTATTAACTGTTTACCTTTTTGCACCATCCAGATGATTGTAAGAACCATCTTCAGATGACTCAGTATCATCACTCTCTGACGTGGTGCTGTCATGTTTCTCATACTGCAATAATCTGTCCAAAAGGTAACTTCTGTCCCGAGAAACTCTTAGAAGTCTTTTTTGGCTACCTCTCAAAGCATCTTGGAAGCATTCATTTTCCTATAATTTAATATAATAAGCTGGGTTACATCTATACTAATATTATAAAGAGGAAAGATTTGTATTTTTGTATGTATTGAAATAACTAAAAAACTACTGGGCCAATTTTAAAAATTCTTTCACCGTTAGAAAGGTAATTTATCTGTGAGTAACATAGGCTATATTTCACGCAGGCAAAGTCGCGAGCAACAGCTAGTTTTTAATATACTGGATATTTGGTTCCATATGAAATAATGGATACCAATTCATCTGCCATTAAAAGTTAACAATTGCAATTTATTATAGAATAAGCAAGCAATTATAACATCTGCTGATGCAGCATCAGCTTTAAAAGCCTTATTCATATACATGTCATGGTTACTTACATAGATAAGGTACTTTAGTTTCTTTTTAAGCTTTAGATATTGAGCTTCATAATTAGGTTCCTGTTCGGAGTCGCTACTGCTGGTACTGGAGTAATCCTTCATTTGGTCCCTGGATCGTGACGTCTCCACAGTGCTGCTGCTGACGCTTGCCGCCTCGTTCGCTTGCATGTTCGCTATAGAGCGACAATACCACCCGTCTAACATCTTCTGTTAAAACAAAAGAAAAATGTAAGAAGCCCAATCAAAACTCTATTACATTTAATGTAAATAGTGCAATGCCTTGGGGTAGTTTTCGGAAGCCAGTATTGATGCTAATAGGCACAAGTTAAACGAGAAATTATATCTTAGAGTGTGAAGAAATTACGAAGAACTATTAAAAACAACATAAAATATGTTAAAGGATAACAACAATAGAGTTCTATAATTCTATATATATTACAGATACAGTAATCTTTGTAAATTGTATTTTTGTCTTATACGATCAGTGTTACCAATCAACCAACCAACAATGTGCCTTAGCACTACTTAAAAAAAAGCAAAAATGTTTTAGCATTAAAATGTAAAATCTTCAATTCTGTGAAGACTCATTTAAATATGCCATGCTTTATTTTAAGTATTCGGCATTCATATACCCTTTAGTGTATGTCTAAATATATTTTCACTTCACTTTAAAACACCTTCTAACATGTAAGAAATAATGTTGATTGTCAAGTGCCATCACTCATATTTGTTTTATAAAAAAACTAGATATAATGGGGCATACCCACTATGCCCTCTGTTCCTCTAACGCATAGTGGCGGGGCCACGAGCACGCTTTCGTCCGCGACCCCGCCTGCGCCAACTGCTGTCTCGTGGAGGAGGGGAGACGAATACCGCCAACCCCCATAGGAGGGCGCACTGAAAAGTGCACCCCCGCTTCGGCCCTAGGGCTATGAGAGCCGGGAAGGCGGACGTAAACCAGACCTTCCCGGCCCCCACGGCGGTTACGATGTTAGGCCCCGTGGCAGACCTTAGACGGCCGCGGAGGCGCAGGATAAGCCTACCCCTCCGTGGAGACCAGGTCAACACAATTAAGAGTGGAGACCAGCTCAACATTAGAGAGAGTAAGAGTGAAGCTACTTCGCCACTACTTGCTACGTCTTTTATAATTCTACCCCCTACTACCCCTACCATTACTTCCGTTTTCTAATATTTTGTAACAATATATTATGAAAATTTATTAACTACGTAATTGGTGGACGTAATTCGACTTCATAAATAGATATATTGATTATATTTGACTATTTTATTATATTGCAAATATAAGAATGATGGCACTTGAGAATAAAATTATTTCTTACGTGTTAGGTCTTTTAAAGTGAAGTGAAAATATATTTAGACATACACTAAAGGGTATATGAATGCCGAATACTTAAAA
>LD688964.1:4300980-4317150 GCA_003118335.3 Papilio memnon
ATAGTGTTAAATAACATATAGGTTTATATTTGCTTTCCTTAACAGATTGTCGCATGGCTCATTTTGAGTAACATTTTTGTGATCTTTGTCGTCTTTCAGGGCATGTCGTCAATGTATAACTCAAGCATTAGGGTGTAGGTGTTGAAATGCGTCAACTTACGGAATATGTCACTGTCGTGACTGTCCAATTTATTAAAAAGTTCTAACTTCGCGTAATGTTTTACGGTGACTTGAGATTTTGGGTTTGAACCGGTTGTTGCTGGCCACTGGCTAGTTAATTGTAAAATTAGAATAGTTAGTGTATAAACGAGGGCAAAGGCGCAGGGGATCTCTTCTATAAGACATACAAGACTTGCTCGTTTGCTAAATAGGAAAATACAAAACAATTGATATAATATAGTTTTTCTATAATCATAGACTTAATTAGTTATCTGTCCGATATGTTGTTAGGAATAACCGCCTTGATTTCTTCAATTATATGTGTCATGTGTGTTCGTTGTGAGTCGCTTTTATTTCTTTCTTCCATATTATTAATTTATATGAACGATCAACATGATTTTAAAAACATCTGTATGTGTGTACAAACATCTATCTATTCTTGTAGGTAACTAGATCTAGCGTATTTTTTTTACATTATTTACGATATCTGATTAGCACAACGATTAAGAATCGATAGCAATACAGAAAAAATCGTTACTTTGACACGAAACCCAGATATTACGAATTTTTGAAGATTATCTATTTATGGTATTTGTTTTATGAGCAACTAAAATTAAAGAAAAAATATGGGACCAGCAAGCACTACCTTTCGGATAAAAAAAGAATTTTCAAAATCGGCCCACCAGCGCCGGCGATATCGGGTAACACACAAAAAAACCTATTTCTCCTGAGTACCTCCTTCTTTTGGAAAGTCGGTCAAAAATGATGTTATGTTTAACAAAGCCCGGTCATAGTCTGTTTCCATTAATTAAGTCATATAAAACATTATTAAAGAAAGTATACGTATTTGGTGATAAAACTTGTTGCGTAAATGGAATATGGCAGTAATTGTCTGACATAAAATTTGTCCTCGCTCCCGTGAATGACTGATCATGAACGAGATGTTATTGTTTAATAAAAGATATATTATTGGTTATCATGATGCCTTGTTCATACACAACAGTTACCTAAATAAGTTGAGAAGTTATTACTACCTTATTGTCAAAACTAAGACGGAAAAGATTCCTTTGAATGTATGGAGAAGTTATTTCTACTGCCGCACTTAAATAGTTAAGTGGGTATGTGACTCGCTTAGTGTGAATTTTTGGAGACACGAAATAGCATTGTTCTATTTCGAAAGCGTGCAGTTAAGTTTTTCCATTCCACACTCTTTAATATTTGTTTGTTCATAATATTTGGGTCGTATGTAAGTTCTGGTTGTTCATTCATTGAGTGTAAGCGTGAAAGGAATTAGGAAAAGAGGTCGTAGTAGGTCAAATATGTTTTTGACGCAGTTAGCGGACGTGTTAATTAATAACATAGCGCATGTAGGCCACGTACACAAATGTCACTCTGTTATCTCTGCTCTTACATTATGCATGCTCAAATCTTAGCACTCTCGCAACTCGACTCCCAAACTAATAACTAACATAAATATTTAAAATATTTCTTAAGACACAAAAGGCTGTACCGTTTTATACAATGAATTGCCCAACTCATCCTGTATCCCAGAAGTAAACGTAGATATTATGGATCTATCGACACGGTCTACAAATACTTCTAATTCTTAACTTGAATAAAAACAAGTCGGTTTCGATTACGTGTAATAGCTGATGTTGTGTAAATGCAACTACTATAATTTATATCTATATATCAAGTGTATTCATTCATTAACGTGGCAAAGGTCAGCCTATCACCATATACAGTGACAGTGTACACCTTGTTTAATGATCAAGTCTGTTAGCGCTTATACACTTGAAATACGATCAGCGTGCGAATATTTTGTCTCTGCGTGAAAACATAGATCCCGGCAATTGAGCCCCGGCCTCGGTGTTCGGAAGTATACTGTAAAGAAAGCAACCACTCAAGCCTTTCCACTGCTGTAATTTCAGGTCATAAACCTATGATATCAGCGTTTTTACCCTTAGAGGTACTAAACATATAGCTGAGCAAAGGCCCTATCAGTTCTGCATTGCAACGCATAGTCAAAATGTATATAATTTTTTTTTTCCTCCTTTGTACATATCTTTTTCTGTTCAATTTTATCATGTTTGTATTATGTTGCAATGTGTTTTGGGACTGATTAAATGTTTATTATTATTATTATTATTGTTTATTATGACTGTCCTCTTGTTTAACCGTCTTCTCAAACGAAGAAGGTCCTAAAACCGTCTGTCTTTCCAAGGAGAATGTGAGGGCAATAAATATTTATTCAGTGGAAGCCCAGGGTTAAAGTAGGTATTGAATGTTCTTGTAAATAATGCAACGTATATTACGATTAACCGAGCACAGTAATCTGATTCATGTAAGTTTTATCTTACTCTTATTGTTTAAGATATAAAATAAAACAGGAATTAAATATCGTAACCTATTAATAATAACCTCCAATCATTTGTAAACAATAATTTATTCCGTTTGGATATCTAGACATCTTGCTAAAGACCCAGGTCTCTGATGGCAACAAGAAATATAATTTATTCATAAAAAAATGTTATTGTTTGCTTATTTAACCATGAAAATATTAGTGTTCAATATTCATTGGCATTAAATTAAAATAAGGGAAATTCTCTTGAAATATTAAATATAAACTTTAGAGGTGATGTCAGATGTATTGAAAGAAATGTTTATAATCTCTATTGTTGACTTAAATCATAAACAATGGTGTAAGCAGGCAGTTCGCATTTGCACAAAGATTTCTCTCCTACACCCATTGTCTTTTGATACTTTTTTTGAATCTATCGAATAATAATGGAATCATAAATCTTATACAGTTAGCCTCGTGCCTTTCTTTCCTTCCTATAATCTTAACTTAATGAACACGATATACTGCTAAAAAAGTTAGGTATGGGGAAGGTCTATGTCCAAACGTTGCCTATTGTTGACAAAGATACAGAACAGAAAAAATATTTGTACGTGAATGGTCTTTGCTACCTATTATTGAAATTCTACAATGTACACTTGAATCTTATTAGATACATCAGTACTAGCTCGAAGGACCTTTGTACAGCACATTGGTCCTTCGAGCCGGATCTGAATTAGCGACCTATGTATGCCTCCTTTATAATTATTAGATAACTACATAAATAATATGTATAACAAGTGCATTCATATTGTTTATATACTTCCTATAAGTTTAAATCTAGCATCGGCACATCTCATTGTATTGCAGAATTGGCTTCAGGTTGATCTCAAATGAAACTAAAAGCCAAGAACACCGCGGCCGAGCGGGCGTGCGTTGCGCAACATTATTGAGGTCGGTTGCCATGCCGACTGCACTCTACTGCGTACTTCTTCTAAGGGCTTCGTTCAACTATAGAGTTAATGATCTTACACAATCAGCTAGCTAGCTCAGTAATTAAGATAAATCTAGACACCACAAGCATCATTTAAAAATGGTAAAACGGCTGTAAAATTATAACATTTTAACCCAGATTCAGTGGAAATATTACATAAACAAGTTTTCTCTTTTGATGTTTATATCAATTCTATTCAGTTCAGTTACTTTAATTACGTTACACTTGATTTGTTAAAACGATCGGCAGTTAAAGTGACATTAATTGTATTCAATGGGAAATAACGACACATTACACTTAGGGCGTTAGTATTGATACTCTGAGATCTGAGATAAGTGAATTTAACGTCGATTAAGGTTATCCTTTTTTGAGAAACCATCATCCTTGTAATTGGATGTTTCAGCATTGGACCTCCAACTTATAAACACATATATGAATAGATGTTTGTCGTTCTTTAGAAGTATGATAATGCTTTACTTAATTAAGAGCAAAATTGATAGGAAAAGCGATATGATGTAAGACGCGTTTATCTTAACAATGCAGCTTGCGTAAGCGTAAATGATATAACACAAACTAAAAAGTTTATATAAATACATGTATAAGGCCTTTTTAGCAATTTCTGTGATTAAAGATTATAACCAAATATAAATAATATTTGCAAAATAATTTCCGGTCCAATGTTAAAAAATAATCAGAATATATTTTTTATTATCGTTGCACAAAAAAGCGTACACCATTTAATTTAAATAAAAACAATTTGTGATATCTTGTCAGCGTTCTATAAGTTTTTTATGGTTATTGTGTTAAAAAATGTCAATAATCCAAGATGTCATTGGCTAAATCAATGTCCGTGACGTTTGTTTCATTTGTATTAAAACGCGCACGTTTAACAGAATCCAATACAATAAGGTTCAAGGGAAGCACTCGTAACAGTCGGTGAGTATAAGTTTAATATTCACCGTGTGCCGGCCGCGACGCACCCCTCTGCATTATTCATTGATCGAACCCGTGGCTGGTTACGCCGTCGCCGCTTACCGAGTTTTATCTCAAATTCTGAATCTTTTTGTTGCCTACAATATTACAATAACACATTTGTTAAAACCTAAGAGTATTGTTATCAAGACAACGAATAGTGGAGTCCTAAACTATTCAAAGAAGCTGTAAATCATTCTAATAGTTAAATGCAGATGAACATTGTTAGATACGTAGTAATATTTCTGATTAAATTAAATAATTCTTATTTGATATGGTTTCTTCCCTTAGTTACCGCAATGTCTTTGCTATTAAACCTTCCATTTTAAGATCATTTACATAGGACGAACTTATCGAAAATATTGACAATTCATAATTTTGATCGCATGAGACTGCGTGTATATCCTAGTATAAATATAAAAATGTATACTAGAATATACATCCAAACCTCTGTGTTGTCGTTCAAAATGGAAATGGGAAACATAGAATAGTGTTTAGTAATCGTGAATAAAAATTGGAGCCGCTTAGAGGCGCCACGTGAATAATGCTATTCATTACTACACTTGTCGGATTTCCTTTCCTGAAACCCCAGCTCGGTGTTAGTAACATACAACTAGAATAAAATGATTACGTCTCCTACTTTATGCGCGAAGAGTAAAATGATCTGACACAGATGAAGTCTTTCAAATGGCTGTCCAGATAGATTCATAGAAACACTCGGGCGCAATCTTGGAACGAAATACATTTCAAGATGTAAATGAACAAGTATTTGTAATATCATAAAAATATTCTAATTTTCTGTTATCTATTCCTTTCCCGTTAAACTGGAGAACGTTCGCTGAACGATAAACTATACTCGCTTCGAAAAAAAAACATGTCACCGCCTTGTTATCGGTTTTGATTTAATCTAGAGGCATGGGCTTACGTCTGTTATCTCGTTGTGACGACGATAAAATCAAACATTTCTTGAGATACGGCATATCTTCCCTCCTACTAGAGGTTTTTTTGCTGGTGCTATTAAATTTAATACTCGTTCGTAAAACGAGTGACGGAGCACGTTTATTATCAATACAATGATCGCAGTAGTTGCGCCACTCTTATCATATACGTAAGACAAAATATACTCCGCCTTTATAAATTAGGTCAACAAAGATATTGCATTGCTATTTCTCTGCATAAATATCATTACGCTGACATATTGCTTTACTAGAAAATTACTGAAATGCCGCAAGAGTCTACTACATCTTGTGATAGAATATATGCAGTCAAATAGTGATATATCGATGTGTTTCGAATGCTCGGCGTTGGGTTAGAAGCGTGTCTGCACACGGTATAGCGGTGTGGATGGCGTCTATTGTTGGCGGCATCCCGTTGCCGTCTATTATTGACTCTCCTCTGGAGATAGTTGGCGGCGCGCCAGCGCAGACCACGTGTGCCTCGCCGCCGTGCCGTCGTGCTGCCGTGCCGCGCCTCGGTCACGGGACGCGACGTGCGCTTCGTCCCCCGCACACCGATCGTTACCGAGTCGTCTGCCGAAACTAATATACTGCTTCCTAAATCTTAATCTTTAAATGTGATTTTGCGAAGTATTATTAATCACGCTAACTTTCCTCACCGATGAATAGATTTATTGCATGTCTGTTACTCTTGAACTGGCATAGAATTTTAAACGATTCCGCTTCTGTCTTTGAACGCATCCATATCCTGATTTTCTTCGAAGTATCAAGAAAAATGATTGATTTTGCTATTCCTTACGTAGAGACTTAGTCATCTGTTATTATAATGTCGTCTCGTTGTGAACGTTCTTATCTGTTTGTGGTCCGTCAAATAACCTATCGACACACCCGCCTGCAACAGGGCGCGGTTTTATTGTTAAACAATCAAATAATAATTTATTTATTTGCATTGTTCGTTTAGTCGATAAAACGGAGAGCAAGCAACGATTGAAAATGAAAAAGGAGATAGGTGTTAAGGTCGTGGGCTGTAGCAACGGACACGCGAGCACTCCTAACGGCCGCGCTGACGATGAGGGCGGCGGCGGAGCGCCCGCGCCTTCGCCCCCGCGCGCCTCGTATGCCGCCGCCGCCGCACGCAGGCCTCCACCCCAAGCCTCGCCTCAGACCACGCCTCAGACCTCGCCTCAAACCTCGCCACAAACCTCGCCACAAACTAATACGCCACAAACCGCGCCACCGCATTTCACTCCGAATGCCGGTACATAATTCATTCTAAATCGTTTAAAACCTGCTAGAGGTTCTAGGCGTGCATAAATTACTTCTTAATCGTCAATTTCTGTTTCCAGATGCTCAAAAATCTAAAATAAATATGGAGAAGCCACACCAAACCAAGCCAAATGGAATCATGACGAAGGTCAACGGTGAAAATCCGACGGCGAAATTGGACGACAGTAAGGAGGAAACGAGTACCAAAGAACCAATTTTAAATGGCACAGAAATTACTAACGAAAAAATTGTTAACGGTGATCCAAAAATAAATACAGATTGTGATATTAGTAGTAGTGATAATGATAAAATAGTTACAAACGGAGTCGCTAGCGATTCCGATGATAATAAATCCGAAGAGGTAAAGAAAATGATTTTCGTAAAATGTTCGCCAGCGACAGAGACTGAAACGAAGCAAACAGGTGATAAAAAGAAGGTTATTAAAAAAGCAACTTCAACGGAAAAAAATAATGAATCCGATAAGAAAAAGCAGTCTCCGACCGATAAAGTAACGGAAAATAACAAAAAGGAAGAGGTCAGTAATTCGAAAACGGAAAATGAATTAGAAAAAATCAATGGCGTAGTTCAATTGGTAAATGGTGACAAAGACAGAGAATCTTCTCCCAGTGAAGATGGGGACGAAAAGAAGAAGGATGGCGAAGTTGTATTTATTCAAGATCTAGGTTTTACTGTCAAAATTGTAAGCCCTGGAGCTGAACCGTTGGATATTCAGGTATAAATAGTTCCAAAACATTTTTTTTACATGTAACATATTGTCAATTGAACTTCTTTTTAAAATTCCATACATATTTATTTACAGGTTTCCAGTATGGAGCTGGTGCAAGAAATTCATCAAGTACTAATGGATCGCGAAGACACGTGCCATAGAACGTGTTTTTCTCTGCAGCTAGATGGCGTTACTCTCGATAATTTTGCTGAATTGAAGAATATCGAAGGTCTTAAAGAGGGATCAGTAATTAAAGTAAGTATTGAAATAAATAATAATTATGATAGCCGACCCCACCGCAATATGGGATATGGTACGAGTTAGGGGGGAGAGAGAGAGAGAGTATGAGAAAGACAGAGTGGAATTGTCTTTTTAATTCAATGTTAATAAGCATAAGTATCACTATATTGTTTTTCTAGCTGTTGCCCCCGACTTCGTCCACGCAATCTTACTAATATTATAAATGCAACAGTTTAGATGGATGGATGAATGAATGGGTGTTTGTTAGAGTTTGTAGCCTACACTGCTGAACGGATCTCAATGAAATTTGGCATAGATGTAGATGATACTCTAGAAGAACACATAGGCTACTCACTTTTGTTTATTTTTCATTCCACGCGGACGGAGTCGTGGGAGAAAACTAGTGTTAAGATAAAAAAAGTAGCCTATAATATGCCCATCTATGTCAGCTACCCTTTAGTGAAAGTCCGGTCGAAATCGGCCCAGCCGTTTCGGAGATTACCCGGAACAAACGCGGCTTGCGGACAGACAGACAGACAAAAATTTTTTTAATGCGATTTTCGTTATCAGCATTTTATTATTTTTTAAATTACAAAAGGAATGTACAGTTAACATTTGTTTTCTTAGATATTTGATACTATCGTTAATAATATCCAGGTGGTAGAAGAGCCATACACTATGCGCGAGGCTCGTATCCACGTGCGTCACGTGCGGGACTTACTCAAGTCCATTGACCACGTGGACGCGTACGTCGGCCAGGAGTGTAGCTCGCTAGCTTTCTTAAATATTATCACTCAAGGAGATATACTTGGTAAGCACATTTGAAACCATACTACTAGTAGCATACATTGAATGAAAACTACTTAAATATAAAAAAGTAAATAAAACAAATTTGTGATACTAAATGAAGATATCATCATCACCTGCTCACTATACGTCCCCACTGAGGGGCTCAGTACATACCCTAAGTTAGAGTGACTATGTCAACTGCACTGGCCCACTGCGGGTTTGGTAAAAGTGTACTAAAATTAAATGAAAATATCTTTTACAACCAATATGTATTAGGATTGCTAAGAACTTAATCACATCAACATTCAAACAATGTCTACTGGATTAAAATTCTTCATTTCTTGTATCAAATAGACTAAAATACTTTTACCTATACTATTAGAAGATAAAGATTTGAATGGCAATGTATGGTTTTTACAGAAAAGAAGAAATCTCGGCCGGAGAGTGTAGACTGCACACCTCCAGACTACATAATGCCCGGCAGCACTGAGCGGCCCTTGCTGCCCTTACATCCGGGACTCACTAAAGAAAATAAGGCACCGCAGTGCTTAAAGGTAACCACTTTGAAAAAACTAATAACTAAATTTCCCTGCACTATTTGAAATTTTAATTATGTTACAATTTTCACATTTGAATTTGACTAAATATAGTTTGGAAGAACATATTATTTTTTAAAACTAGCTTTATATATCATTGTCAAATTAATTTGTAAGGACTAATATTAAAAAAACTAGCTATTCCTGTATGACATAGTAAAACAATTATTTTATTGTTTACATTCCATAAAACTTTCAATCGAAATTATTCAAATGACAACGTAAGCTTTTGACATTGACTAACAAATACTGTTACCATGGCAATCTGGCTTCTTTCTATTGGTTTGTAGTTTTTGTCTCTCGCATGACATTTTTCAATTAATTACATTCTAAGTTTAATAGCGTGAAAATATATATGCAGGCGATAGGCATCAAATACTTATGATTATATCAGGTACTAACAACTTCGGGCTGGAACCCGCCGCCGGGTCCGCGCAAGATGTGCGGCGACCTGCTGTACCTGCACGTCACCACGCTGGAGGACCGACACTTCCACATCACCGCCTGCCCCAGGGGATTCTACCTCAACCAGTAATATGACATCATTAATACACATTCTTCCCTAGTTCCAGTACCAGACTAGTTGCTTATGTAGGGAAGTCGAAATGAAAAATAAAGAAAAATTTATAAACTATAATTAGCCTCAAATGTATTTGTACGTCTTATAAGATTTTGTTTTAATACCAAAATACAATCAAAATAATGTCATAGAAAAATCTAAAAGTTTCTTTAAACACTAAAAAAACATAGAAATAAAAGGTGCAAGTACCTTTTCTGGTGTCCTAAAAATACTCTACCAAAATGTGATACGAATCAATCCAGTGGTTTAGCAACGCATAAGGCACAAACATTAATTATTTGTTTTCTTCAGGTCCACAGACGAAGAGTTCAACCCGCGTCCGTCGAGTCCGTCCCTGCTGTGCCACTCGCTCATAGAGCTACTGAGCATAGTGTCGCCCGCATTCAAGCGGAACTTCGCGCTCGTGCAGAAGAAGCGCATGCAGAAGCACCCCTTCGAGCGCGTCGCCACGCCCTACCAGCTGTACCAGTGGGCCTCGCCCATGCTGGACCACACAGTTGATGCTATACGCGCTGAAGATAGTAAGTAACAGAGTGTACTTACGAACGTAGTTGTACGACATCCAATCATCATCATCACCAGCTCACTATACGTCCCCACCGAGGGGCTCGGAGCCTACCCTAAAGTTAGGGGTGACTAAGCCATAGTCAACCACGCTGGCCAAGTGCGGGTTGGTTGACTTCACACATATCTTTGAATTTCTTCGCCGATAGGTGCTGGTTGCATCACGATGTTTCCCTTCACCGTAAGAATGTCGGGTAAATTATGTACATATGAAAATTCGAAAAATCACATTGGTACATGGCGGCGGGATTCGAACCCAAGACCTGTAGATTACAAGTCAAGTGCTTAAACCACTGAGCCACCGACGCTCTTCGCCGACATCCAATATGAAGACAAAATTCGTAAGGTTATTCGTAATTGATGAGTACTCCGAATATTTAATGTTGAGAACTTTATTAGTGTGGAGGGATACACCGGTAGAGATAGACCTAGAAAGAGATGGATGGATTGCGTTAAAGGTGATAAGATCAAGAAGGGAGTGGAGACTGAGATGACGGATGATAGAGTTATCTGGAGGACGAAAACCAGGTGCGTTGATCCTACGGGAGGATAAGCTAGTGAAGATGATGATTTAATGCTGTATACTATTATCAGCGTTCTCATCGAAGCTGGGCTACGAGGAGCACATCCCAGGGCAGACGCGCGACTGGAACGAGGAGCTGCAGACGACGCGCGAGCTGCCGCGCGCCACGCTGCCCGAGCGCCTGCTGCGGGAGCGCGCCATATTCAAGGTCACATGACTCACATACCTCACACACCTCATATACCTCACATACTCAAAATACCCCACACACTTCAAACACCACACACCTCATATGCCTCATATACTTAACAAACTTCATATACCTCGCATACCTCACATACCTCACATACCTCATATACTATCCGCGCGATCAACGAAGGAGTGACAGAGAAAATAATTAAAAACTTAAAGAACATATCACCTGCTAAGTTCAACCATTTGCAATATCGATACATTTTGCTATCAAGGTTATATGTAAACTTTCTTTGGACTTTACTTGCCTGATACAAGTTAAGCTTCAGTACCGATAGTGTTTGTTGAGCATAGTTGTTGTGTGCAGGTGCACAGCGACTTCGTGGCGGCGGCGACGCGCGGCGCGATGGCGGTGGTAGACGGCAACGTGATGGCCATCAACCCCGGCGAGGAGCCCAAGATGCAGATGTTCATCTGGAATAACATATTCTTCTCTCTCGGCTTCGACGTACGCGATCACTATAAGGATTTAGGCGGCGACGCTGCCGCTTTTGTAGCACCCGTGAGTTTTAATTCTTTTCCAATTTTTTATAATAAATATCGTTTAGATTGTTGATAGATTTGATTAAGAAATTTTCACTTATCACATTTAACGTAATGTTAACCCTTTTAATGCCACTGACTTTCCCTGCGAGTGGCAAACGTGTGAATATAGGATTATTGTCATGCATTTATTGCCACAAAAAACAAATAAAAGAAATTAAATAAACAGACTTATTCTAAAGACAACATATAAAATTTTGGCAAAAGATAACCAGCTCGGCGTATGCAGGAGGGACTAAGCCTTTCCTGCGCTGGTTTTCAGCTGGCTCCTACGCACTCAAGTAATTTTACATAAATTTGATATTAAAATATAGAATGTAAATAATATCGAATACGTGGGTGCAGCGCAACGACCTGCAAGGCGTGCGCGTGTACAGCGCGGTGGACACGCCGGGGCTGCACACGCTGGGCACGGTGGTGGTGGACTACCGCGGGTACCGCGTTACCGCGCAGTCCATCATCCCCGGCATCCTGGAGAAGGAGCAGGAACAGAGCGTCGTCTACGGCAGCATCGACTTCGGCACCACCGTGCTCTCGCATCCCAAGTACATGGACCTTGTAAGTTCAACACATTCATTACTTTATTACGACACTTTAAATGTAATTAATTCAAAATTGTCAACTAGAGACAAGGGGTATTAAAATATTTAAAAAAAACGTTTTCTGTCCCTTTTTTGTCAACACGCAGATAAACGTCAATATGTCCCAATTTTTATGTTTTTTATTTTCTAAATAGTGCCACCATGTCTAAAAAAGCGTTTTCTGATATTTCTAAATATTTTAATACAAGAGTCATTACTCTATTTGACTTGTAGTTTTTATTTATCGTTTAACAATACAATTTACGTGGTTGTTGTGTAGCTGAGCAAGGCGGGCCAGCAGCTGAAGATAATGCCGCACTCGGTGGTGAGCGCGAGCGGCGACACGGTGGAGCTGTGCTCCAGCGTCGAGTGCAAGGGCATCATCGGCAACGACGGCCGCCACTACATCCTCGACCTGCTGCGCACCTTCCCGCCTGATGTCAACTTCCTGCAGTGTATGTCATCACACTACTTTTAGACAATATAATTGTAACAACGTAACTCTACTTCCACCGATTCCCGCCAGATGGCGCGCTTATCCTTATTATTTCTGAATGACATTGACAGATGTCATAGGGGGAGGTGGGTGCGCCGCTACTTCGGCGAGGCAATTTAATTCTGAAAACGATGATTTAAAAAAAAACTTATGTACCGTTTTTAAGGGGCCTTATTCTTACTTCATATATCAAAATCGTGAAATCGACCTTCCGTCTATAATTAATGGCCAATAATCATAAATATGTCATTAGGATAAAAAGTTTTCAATAAATGCACATTTGTTTTCAGTGGAAGATGACGAGTTGCGAGAAGATATTAAATCTATGGGTTTCCCAATCATTCACAAACACAAACTTTGTTGCCTTAGACAAGAATTAGTTGATAGTTTTGTAGAGTAAGTATCGATTGACATTTATGTAACAAAACGTAATTAATTTATAACTTAAGTTATAACGATTTCTTGTATTGTGTTTTAGATCACGTTATTTCATGTTTATACGATACGCAGCGTTCCACTTGCAACAGTTAAGTGCGAAACGATTGCGTGAGACGTCAGAACTGAAGGCGGTTGAAGCGAGCAAGGAAGAAGACAAGAAGGAAGTCAAGGAGACTGAAACAAAAGATAAAAAGAGAGAAACGAAGAGTCAAGAGAAGGAAGTTAAGGATAAGAAACAAAAGAAGGAATCTAAAAAGAAAGAAGAGAAAGCCGAGGTGAAGAAAGAGGACAAAACAGAAATAAAGAAAGAAGACAAAGTCGACGAAAAGAAAGTAGAAAAAGTCGAAGAGAAAAAAGAAGACAGTTCAAAAGAGAAGGAGGTAGAAAAAGCTGAAGATGTTAAGGAAGAAAAAGATGATAAGGAAAAAGAGGATCAATTAATTTTGAACGAAAATTACTCTGATATCGATACAGATGTTGCCAAGAAAATAGTCGAGAGTATAACGGACTCGATTTGCAACGGAGAAAAACAAGAAACCGACAGTAAGTTATATAAAACTTGTATTAATATTAATTTCACTGTTATTTTACCAAATGATCCAGTATCCTAAGCCTATAGTAATATTTCTGTACTTTTAAGTAGCTTATTCTGTCATTATTTGATAGCACTCTGATGAGGTCGGCAACGTATGTGCAAATGCCGCTTAGCCTTTTCGGCGAAATTAGGTAGCTCGCTCGTTTGCCACCTTATCTATACTAATATTATAAAGAGGAAAGATTTGTATTTTTGGATTTTTGTATGTATTCGATTCACGTAAAAACTACTGGGCCGATTTTAAAAATTCTTTCACCATTAAAAACGTAATTTATCTGCGAGTAACATGGGCTATATTTTTTTATTATTTTTTAATTTCACGCAGGCGAAGTCGCGAGCAACAGCTAGTAATAAATAAATAAAAAACTACAAAAATAGCACATTGCGGTCGTCAGAGTGTTTGATGAAGCATTGTGCAGTATAGTATTGTGTTGTCAGACAGCGACAGCGACAGCGGGCGGTCGCGCGCGGTGGTGGCGGCGGCGGCGCGCGCGGTGGCCTCGCTCAAGGAGTCGGAGTTCGACGTGCGCTTCAACCCCGACGTGTACTCGGCCGGCATCCGGCACGCCGCGCCGCCCGAGCAGCTCGCCCGCCAGCGCCACCTCGTCAAGGAGGCCGCCGCCTTCCTGCTCACCACGCAGATACCCGCTTTTGTGAGTACACTATATGTGGATGTCAACGTATGTAATGTTAACAAAATTGGGCAACACTAGAATGTCGGCATAGACGTCATTTAGATATTTTAGACTAGCGCGCCATTTCTGCGGAAATGCAAAGCTAGAAAGCAAGCAAGCAAGTCCTAGAAAGCATTCAGTAAGGAATTATGATTTTAGATGGATGTTTGTTACTACGTACTCGTATATTCAAATCGGCCAAATATTTTTTTGAAATTTGTCATACATGTAGAAAATAATCTGAAAGAACATATAGGCTAGTGATTAAGTTGTTTTTATTTCTGTACGGACGGAATCGCCACGGAGCTAGTATTACTAAGCGAAAATTTAGATGGATGGATGTAACCCTTATAGTGTTCATTGTGATGAACAACTAATTGAAAATAATCTTCTGAACTAGTTTAGAGTAAAATACTTGAGTTTATGATCTTAGTGTGTTGGTAGTTTTTATTTCCGCGCGGATAAAATCGCGGGTGACAGCTAGTATTATTGCGAAAGTTCGTATGGATGGATGGATATTTGTTTATATAATATCTCTAGACCAAATAAACGGATATCTGTGTAGTCCGGTAGAAGATAGGCTACTTACGAAGTGTAATGTGGTGTAGGTGCGCGAGTGCCTGGAGCACAGCGCGGCGCCGATGGACGGCGCGGGGCTGACGGAGGCGCTGCACGCGCGCGGCATCAACGTGCGCTACCTGGGCCGCGTCGCGCTCGCGCTGCGCCCGCACGCCTCGCTGCACTACCTGCACGCCATCGCGCTCGCCGAGCTGCTGCTGCGCGCCGCCAAGCACATCTACACCGCATATCTGCAGGTACGCCTACGCTAGGCTTCACTCACAACACATACAACACTCAAACACAATTAATGACTACTGAGTACATTGGAAACACTGCTCTCTGTCCGGATTGGATTTCTCTGGACATTTGCTACTCTTTGCCTCGAGTCGTTAAGGGTCTAGATAATAAATATTTGTTGTGTCGAGATCCTGTGATCCGGGATCACGATCCAGGTTAATGCCCGGTTCACACTTGGCCAGTACAGTTGGAAAGTTGCGACTGTTCTTCGTTATGTTCGACTTCGACGAATGTTAATCTGTTTATTTGTATTTTCCAGAGTTGTGAGGCGATGTGCACGGGCGCGGCCGCTGCGCACTTCCTGAGCTGCCTGCTGGGCGCGTGCCCCGCGCCCGCCGCCGCCGCCTCGGAGTGCCCCGCGCCCGCCCGCGCGCGCCCCCGCGGCCGCCGCGCCCGCCGCCACGCGCGCCCCGCCTCGCCCGCCGCCGCGCCCGCCGCGCCCGCCTCGCCCACCGCACACTGGCAGAACCTCACACCGAAGTCGCTCTTCTCGCAGATCAAACACGAACTCAAGGTTAATATACAAGACACACTATGTACAATGGCGGAAAATCGCCTTGCTCTAGTTCCTCCGATTCTTTTACAAATAACTAATTATGTAGCAGTGAGTTGCACAAACGACGTGATAATAATGCAAGCAATTAGCCGCGTACAACTGACCGACCTTTTTTGTACATTCGTTTAAACGTTGCTTCCTGTTAGTTGTTAGTGCGCGTCGTCGTTTTAAAGTGTCGTTGAAAAGTGGAACAGATTTAAGAGCTGACTCAAAACAAGGTGAAAAAAGTAGTTTTGATTGACGTGTGAGTGCCAAATATGAGGCGAAGTTGATTAACTTTTCTATACTTTTATTTTGACAAAACGTTTAACTTATAATTTAGAATATTAAAAAAAACTATTATTACGTTACTTTATTCTTTACTTTTTTTTCAGGCATACTGGGGCTACGAGCTCAATGCTGAGAACATGGATGTTGTTATAGAGAAAAACGGATTGCAGAAAATTTCCTTACTTAGGTATGATCTGCAAAAA
>LD688964.1:4319449-4333176 GCA_003118335.3 Papilio memnon
CCGCGCCGCGCTGCACCACGAGAAGGAGACCTACTCCATATACAAACAGCTCGTGAGTACATACCACACAACTAACCGACTCTGTTACATCTACACTTGCATTATCTTCAAAATAAAGAACATACTTGACAGAATGTGACAGACATGTCTAATATCAACAAAGTTCTAGAAGAAAATAAAATAAAATCACCACTTTACCAGTGGTAGATCCCGCTTTAACATCTTCGCACGAATGGGCCGGCCCGCCTGGTGCCATACCACGACCACACAGAAGACAGGTGTAAAGTGGAAGTCGTGTTTCGTCTGATGAGTGTGGTAGCAGAGATCTAATTTTAGTCCTTTTCCTTTCCCACCATATTCATATACAAAAAGGATGGGAAGGGAAAGTGGATTTGATGGTGGAGGAGACGCATAGGAAAGGGGAATATCCTCTTTATGTGCGTCTCCTCCGTTGATTCAGGGTAGACAAAGCATCTGCAATTGCGGATGTATATGGGCAGCGATCGCTCACTTTCTCGGCGAATTGAGATGGTCACACGCTCCTTAGCCACCTTATATAATAAAAAAATTATATAATTGTGTCATGTATGTTGTATCAGTTGGGCGAGAAGCACGAGAAGACTCGCGAGTCTTCGGAGTGCCTGCGGCATCTGACGCAGCAGGCGGTGATGCTGCAGAAGCGGCTGGCGGAGGCGAGCGCGCGCCCCGCCGCGCAGCACGCACAGCACGCGCAGCACGCCCAGCACGTCGCGCCGCTGCACATACAGCCGCCAGCCATGGCCTCCGTCATCGACATGCTCAACCTCATCAATGGCATACTCTTCGTGCAGATTAGGTGAGGCATTACTCCCATCTGCATCTTGTACATAGTCCCTTTATATACAACCAGTGTTAATTTTCTCGTTTCTCCTAGCTTCGAAGATTTACTTTGCTATGTGTATGAAAGGGGCTTAGTCAAAGCCACATACAATACATCTATTCCTTATTTGCTTTGTTCATTACATTTTCCTTTTTGGCATTGAAGTAAACTTGACCTCAATATTTCAGTCCTCAAGACATCGAACAATTCAAAGCGGAGATAGAGAAAAGACAGTTGAAGGAGCTGGCGATCCCGGGACTGGGCGAATTGACCAAAGTTACGGAGAAGGAGGAGTCTCCTGCCGTCTCAGCGCCCACAGCGCCCGCAGCGCCTACAGCGCCCGCAGCGCCCTCTACCGCGACCGACGCTAAGGAGACGGTGGACGCGAGCGACAGTTGAAGCCTCTAGGCCGGTAATGTGTTCTTTAGGCTACAGTTAGCATTAGTTAGCCGAGCACACACAACCAACTCCCCACTTCTCGTTGCCGAGCGTTGCCCACGCGCCTTGTCATTGTGGGCGTGGCCGCGCTCAATACGTACGCGCGCGTCACGGAACAAAACATACAAAATACTGTTTAAACATTAGAAATTATTCAGATTATTTCGTTATTATCGATTAGATATTAAATTGATATCTGGTGTAACATACAATCCAAGAAATATTTTTATTACTTGTTGGTGAATAATTAAAAAGATCGAAATCAAAATGCTATGAAAAAGTGGTAGTGTAGCCGTACAAGATGATATTGCCATGTGTTTGTGTGTGCTCGGCGTTGAAGGCAGACGTTATTTTTAAATTATCGATTGATGATATTGTTCCTTATCTATGAATGTATGCCGTAGTTGATAGTGTGCTAAGGTTTGATGTAGAATTTTTTTTTGTTAGTCAAATTTTCGATGATTTTATTTTGATCAAATTTAATTAAGCGTTATTTTTTAATAAAAAGTATAATGAATTAGGTTTTAAAGCGATGGGATTCTTTATTTCGCTCAAAAATAATGTGGTTTAATTTGGTTCTGCCTCAATTGGAGAGTCGCAAATTGACGGCCAGCCAGCGTAGTGCAATGGGCAATGGTGTAATAGCAATAAGTTTCGGTTGTGAGCCCCGCGGTGTGGGCGCGCGTTCTGCCATGCCACTGGTGCTACCGCCATTCTCTTTCTCCAAACACAAAATGAATTATATCAATTGTTATATCTAGTATTATTTCTTTTTTTGTCATAGTGCGGGAATATATTGTTGAAATGCCCATAGACATAGATGAGATTATATTGTCATTGAAATGTAACAAGTGTGTGGATTTCAGTTTCACTGTTATTTATTGCCTTTATGGAAAGTTTTTGTGTATCAGCGAGGTGTAAGTCCATAAGCATTATTAGTTGCCCGTTTCCTTTGTGGTCCAGTGTGTTAGTGCCATAATGTAGTGTAAGTTCCCCGACGTATAGTTTCCGTTAGTCTGTGATATCGTGTGTAAATCTACGCCGCTTGCCTTCGTGATGCAACAAATTAAAGGTTTATCATAATGGACACACTGTCTAGATGTAAATTAATCACAATTTTTTTGTAATATTAAGTATTGTTCAATATTGCCCGTTCAATATGCTAAATTAAAGAATAGCCTCCATATATACTCAGTGTAAAGATATTAAATGTTACCACTAAACATTATTGTGGTTTTACATATATTTATCGATAAAGACTTATCTCCTTGTAACTTGTATCTAATCTGAATATCATCATTAATTTATGCATTTCGTAACAAACGCAGAAAAACCCTAAAATTGTTTATGGTTATTTGATAAAATGTGAAAAATTATGTTGTTACAATATTTAATACTATTTCTATGAAAATAGAATAGCAATGTTAAATATTATTGAAAATGTGGGGGTTTGATGCTTTTGTTATATATGCCTTAATTATAAGGTGCTATAAAAGTATTTTCATGTTGGTACAGGATTTTCATAGTGTAACATTTGGATATGCTGTTATATCTATTTATGAAATATATTACTGAAATTAATTTATCTTGGAAAATGAACTAAAGTCAGGTATTATTGAATTGCTATTGATTATTTTGTTAGATCCGCTACACTATTTCTCTAGTAAAATTGTTTCTCTCTAAAACGTAATATATATTATTTTCCCGCTTTGTAATTGTTATAATGATAGTTGTTCCGGCTTTTAATAGGCTGTTGCTTAAAATCTTATGTTCAATCGTTAAATTAACAGGAACCAGTTGTAAATCACCCTTAAATTTTTTTATTAAATTATTTATATACTTTTTGCTGTTGTATAATTACAAAAATAATACGAGTGCATTTGACTTGCGTATTTTTTAATTTACCATATAGTGTTGTGATAATTTAATGGTTCAGTGGAGAGGTTATGTTGTAAAGAGCGCAGTTTGTACGCAAATAATCCAATGTGCATGCAATATTGTTATTGTTACATTTCTTTAACAATATAACCACAATGTAAATACGGCGCTGTTCGTAGATACTAATAAAACATTCGTTTTTATATATTGTTTTATTTAATAGCTTATGATGTATTACTTAAAATAATCTCCAGGATTAAGCAACATAAATGTCATAGGTACACAAAATATCACAAAATTATGTAGAATTATACAAATATTGTGAAAGCCAAAGGATAAATTATTCCTAACCCTTAACCCTCTTATCATTGCCATATCACTTGTGTTTGATGTCCTGCCGACATCACTAGTATCATTGTAGCAGGTTAAGTGGCTATTATAAATTACAAAAATACTAAGGTCCTTATAATCCTCACAGACCCACATAAACAAATCAAAGACCTGTCAGTTTTTCATAATAATTTTTTACTACTAGCCCCTTAGATGATAGACTGGCGAAGCCCATGTCTGGTATCACTATCACTGCACTGTCACTGTACGGTCACTTGCGAGCGCGCGGTCGCGGGCGCGTGCGTGCGCGGGGGCGGGGCCGCGGGCGGCGGCGGCGCGTGCGCGTGCTGCGGCCGCGCTCCAGCTGCGCCGCCACCAGCTCCGCGAGTGCACCGCGCTCCGCCAACATCGACAGGAACGTGCAGATGAACTCGTCGTAGTTGTGCGTGCGCCGGCAGTCGTCCACCTAAATATATTCATTCACTATATATTTTCATAACTTACCATATTCTAAGTTTCTTATTTATTATTACTATTTAAATAATGACTTAATTTACTTGTGAATATATTCAAAATACATATGCCATATAATAAATTCCATCTGGAATACAAAATTAAAATCGAATCTATCTAACATTCAGTGAAGAACAAAACAGGAAAAAAACGAAAGATGACGATGAATTACAACTTTAACAATAAGAAACAAAAAAAAATATCATGAATGATGAAGATACCTTATACATATCTCGTTTGTCATTCTCATCATTGAGCGCCTGCTGGCAAGAGTGCACTTCAGCCAGAATGTTGTTCATGAGCAGCGCCAGCTCGGGCTGCGTCAGCAACAGCTTCTTCAGCCGAAAAGGCAGCTCGGCCGCCGCGCCCTCGCAGTACACCAGCACAGCCATGTCGTTACTGCGAACCAGCGCTGAACACGATGTTGGATAAATCTAGAAACATTAAAAAAAACATCAAAACAGAAAAAACCATCAAATTAAAAGAAAAAAACTAGGCATACAAAATTCTTCCTTGTTTAATAAATTACAATTTGGTATACCTTGTATAATCAACAAAAATGTGGACTGAAACAAATTTGTTTTTATACCACAAATTATTGTTCACATCATTTCTGATCTAATCAATCATTCAACTTAACATCTATACTTACATCATCCAAGATCTGACACTCCCTGTTCAAAGTTACGAACTTAACAGTATCCCCTTGCTCAACTGGATCCACTGCAATAACATATTCAAAATTAACTAAATAAAAAAAATATATTAATAAAGTTATAGTTAAATAAAAAAACACATGTAATTATTTTGTTCTTTTCAAATATCTTGGCGACTCAAGGTCATCGACGGTTATATGTGAACTACTATACCTAATGCCAAACTGTTATCCTGCTGTGGTCTATCTGAAGCTCCAATTTCAATAGTGATGGGATGTGTGTAATCAATGTCGAATGTCTGGGCCTGGGATGATTCTATCGCATTCAGTATCGCCTCCTCCGTTATCTGTATTGTATCTAGCAAGGAGCCATCACTACTCACTTGTGATGCAGCATCTTCTAGGAAAAATACATATTTTAGTATGTTTATAATTTACAATCTTACTTTACTAATATTATGGATGGATGGATTAGAGTTTGTAGCCTAAACAGCTGACCGGATCTTGATGAAATTTGGCATAGATGTAGAGGATAATCTAGAAAAATATATAGGATTGTTTTTGTTTTTAATTCCACATGGACGGAGTAGCGGGCGAAAGCTAGTCTACCATAAATACAAAAAAATAATTCTAAACGCACCGTTCAACTCCCTATTTTTGCTCAACAAATGTCGCAAATGTTTACTTATTTTTGATATAGCTTCCTTTACCCTCTTCTGGTTCATTTCCAGCGATTGCAACTTCTGTGTTAGAGCTATACGTCTATCGGGAACAACAGCCATTAAGTTGAATCTGAAAACATGATGGTATATTTTGTACGGATTTTTCGACAATGAGAAACTACAGTGATATAAAACCAGTCTTCAGTTTAGAAAAAGTTCTAAAATACCTGATATCATGCACTTGCTCACCAGCATCTCTACCAAGCCTCTCTGCCATTACTCTTCGAAATTTGTCCGTCCAGTCCTCATCATTTGCCCAGGGTCCGTGGTCAGTAGGATATGGCTTCAGACCATCCAACTCAAACAGATGACCATTGATGGGTACAAAGCTTACAAAATGGTAAGCTTCACCTAAAAACAAGAATAGTTTAGCAAATCAAGTTTCTATACTTGTTCAATGACTGAATGATAGTGTTGCCTACCTTAACCTAAGTTTTTTGAAAATCTTACTAAGGACAGATCATGCCAGTGAATGGTCGATACCAATCATTAAGATTAGGAAGTTGGAATTTAGCACTCTGTCGGCTGTCCCTCTTTTTCTAGGTGTATAAAAATACATACATACATATATTAGTGGTATTTCTAATATAATACCTGTAAATCGTCCAGTGGAGACGCCAGCATTTTTATCAGCCTTTTTCCTAGCTTGTGGAATGGCATGAGAGTTGTGTGCACAAGCTAACTCAGGAGTGTTGCCTATCGCCCACCCTTTATTTTCTGGATTCATACCTAATGTATGATGCTAGAAAAGTAATATTGAAATTTGTTATATCTAATATTAATATTTTGTAATAGACATAGTTATAAATAAAATTGTAACATAACGCAAAAGTTTTTACCACATACCTTTAGCCTGCTTAGAGTTTCACCTAAGTGAAGATTGGGACAATTCAATAATATAGAAAGAAGCGCATGTGTTGCGCAACTGTTCGGGACCATCTGCTGTGCGAAAAATATGTTATTGATTGTCTCCTCATCACGTACGAAGCTTTCTATTTGTTCGACAAATTTCCGACGCGAACGCCTCTCTTCTATCCACCTGAATAAAAATATAAATCCATACACAGGACTTTCCAAAGGCTTATGTAAGTCATAAATTTCTTCCACTTGGACTCCCTTTACACCAAAATCTTCCAATAATAAAGTAAACAGTCCAGGATCGCTTTCTAATTCGAGCCATCCTTCAGTTAAACTATTTAACTCAACCGGCATATTTTTCATATATGTGGTTTAATTTGCTTTGTAGACTATTTTTTGCCACAATTTTTTTTTTGTAGTTTTGACGTTTGTAATTAGAAAGTAGGGATCTAAAATTTTCTTGATTCTTTTATAAATATCAAATTAAATTAAAGTGTACAAAATTGTACAATGTACAATCTGACAATGACTTTTGTTGGATTTTTTGACATTGACGGGGGTACGGGGAGCGCCTAACCAGTTTAGGGTTACCTGAAATCATTTTTCGACTTCTTCGGTTTTCCATGTTGAAACTGGTTTTTAGTTTAATAAATACATTTTTAAATATCTTTTCAATGAAAAATCTAAAAAAAATGATTCTAATATTGATTTATACCGGGAAAATTAGATTTAAATAAATAATTTACAATTTCATAAAACAAAAGAGGGACAATTTTTTTTTCTTTTCTTCTTGGCTTTCACACTTAACTGTATTTAGCCAAGGGACAATTTTAACACAGCTCATTCAAATTGAAAACGTTATAATAGCGACATTTAGGACCGGGAAAAAACATTTCATTGGTAACACTGTTCCGCGCTATCATTGGTCTAAATAAGACGCTGTCAAGATGACGTTGTATAGTATTCGCATTCGTAATTTTCAGTCTAGGTACTAGGTAGATCAATTTGATGACTTGCAGATCAGCTCAAGGTTCGAGTTCGTTAACTCGAAGATTAGCTCAATTTCTACCTGCATAGACTTATGATCAGGGATCAGTTGCGATGCACGGGGCAGTTTGTGGCTAGTGAGCTCCCTTAATTATAGTATATCGGGTTGAGCGATCAGATGCTATTTTAGTTGTTGAGTTGTAGCTCAGCGGTTTAGCTGTGTGAGCTGATTTTGAAACCTGTTCAGAATCAGTGCTGATTTACACATCTCTATAATATACTTGTCAAACAATATCCTTTTTTTCACGTGTTGGTCAAGTGTTTGTTATTGTTTGTCAAATAATTTCAGAGTTCAGCCTGATTTTAGCAGTTATTGAGTTTTGCTCAAAGAGTACTATAATATTATATACACAAATATGGACGATGTCCTGTGTTTGTCAGAAAGAGAATTTACAACATATTTTATATCAATTTACCGTGAGTTGCCAACGTTATGGAATACAAAGTCGCCAGATTATATGGACAAATACAAAAGAAAAGCGGCCTTTACTAAAATGACAAATTTATTAAAAATGCTTCGTCCTAACATTAGTGAGTACGATGTGAAGAAAAAAATAAACATCTTGCGTACCAGTTACAAACGTGAAGAGAACAAAGTTATAAAGGCCATGGCTTCAGCTTCCAGGGATCCATATGTACCTTCATTGTGGTTTTATAATCATTTACAATTTCTACATGAAGAGGATGAAGCAGATGGAGAAAACGGAGAGAATGACATTAGCATCATAACAGATAAACAGGTAACAATTACAATTCTTTTTTTTTTATACAATAAGTTTTACTCAATGTAACGGTAAAGCATTTTATTAAATGGCCATTTGGCTTCCTCAAAAATGTTTAAACTTTTGAAAAGTATCACTGGACTGGCTTATATTTTGGCATAGAACTTTTTGTTAGTCATTTATTTGTATTGTTTATGTAATTTTTCAGTAATTTTGATAAAAGAACAAGATCTTCTATAAACTTTCACCTGCAATTTAGACCCTATGGAGAGGAATTTCGTGTTTCTTAATTCTTTCTTAGTGTTCAGTTATGTTGCAACGGAAAACAATCAGAATGCAAAAATCTAATACTGGATCCATTAAAAAAACAACCTATTTAAAGAGTTGAATATGTTAGAAATGATAGCATTTACAGAAAAGTATTGAATGGTTATTAATGGACAATTTATAATGTAGAAATATATAATCCAATTGTATCTAATTATTTGTGTTTTAAAGGAATCATCATCGTCACAATCGACAAGCTCATCACCTTCAAATTCTTCAAATCCAGTGCAACGAAAAAAGAAAAGAAAGGAGGATTCTAAACATGAATCTATGATGGCCAAGGACCATGTTAAAATGTTAGAAAGTGAATATAAAGTAATGGCAACAAACTGGGCTTATAAACTGGAGCGGATGACTCCAAATCAAAGGCGACTGGCAGAAAAGTTCATTAATGAAATACTCTTTGAAGGTGAAGAAGGAAATCTTAATAGGAGTTCTGTAGTAATTAATTCTAACAGTGCATGTCCAATTCCCTCAACACCCGTTATAAAAATTAAAACTATCAACACTCAGTCATAGACACATCTCAAATTCTTACACCTATTGCTCAAACTTTATTACTTCAAAAAGAACGAAAAGTGAAAAGTGTGATTTTTCTATGGTGTTCCGACACAAAAATAAGTACAGCACTACAAAAGCTGATGGCAGTTGGGAAATTTGATTTTCTAGTAATTTACCAGTATGACCTGGGTTATTTTATTCAATTCAATTAAGATACGATGTGTATTTGTGTTAATATTCACCAGGAAACATTGGCTTTCTCAGCTGGCGAAAGACGCATGTCGCATGGTAGTTGCGTGATCTTGTGATGTAAAGAAAATTGGGCCAGAGTGGTTGGCTAAGGCCTATATAGCTCTTTGGTGTCAAAGAATATGAGCTATAGACAATTCTCCCATTTGTTCATTCATTCAATTTTAATTCATACACTTATGCGAAAGGAGGGGTGTTGGGTACTACTAGCTAATAGGATGATCACTTATGTTTAATATAAATTGTATTGAATAAGAACACATATCATTGCAACAACATTTATTTTGTATGTACACTTAATTTTCGCAGCTTTGTATAATGTACAAATAATAAATGCACAACTTCAGCATTGTAAAACTCTTAAATCAAAAACTCGCAAGCACAAAGTGTTGCAATTAAACGAAACTTTAGATCATTACAATAAAGTTAATGTATATCAGGAATTGGTCCCACTTTAAGTTTAGTATGCTCAATGGTAATAAAATATAATTACTAGATAATTATGTTACCATGGTGCTGTTTTTAGGAAAATTCTCTCAGTTCATTTTGTTTCCCAGAATGGTTATTTTTTATCCACTAACAGTATTTTTACACGGACTTGATAATACAAATCGCGTTAAAAATACTGTTATTGCAATTGATGGCTACTGTTTTATGTGTCTGTTACTTCAGACCAACTGCAATTTGCATGTTAGTTATTAGTAGATTATTCACAAATATTGAGCATGTTGCCATTGTAAATAATAAAAAATATTGTCTATTGTTTAAATTCATATTCCGTTTGTCTTAAAACGAAAATTTATTCAGCTGTGTTGTTATATTATATCAATTTTGTAATTAAGTGTTAATTAAAGTTATATAGGTTAATGTGGGATCATAATTTACTTCATAGGTTATAATTTTCAATGTCAAAAATCTTATGCTGAGATTACGTAAAAATAGCACTGTTTATAAGCGCATATTGTTTACATAACCTCAACATACATTTTTATGGTTTCTTCGTATACTAAGCACGGTACTAAACAAAACGTCATTCGAGTTGTGCAATAACGATGTGTACAAATTACAAATAATTATGCATGTTGGTGACTAAATGACAAGTATTTTAGTCGTTAAGTTGAGGACTAGAATAACTTTGAAACGAGTCAGTATCACTAAACACTAAATACATCTATGTATTCAAGTACAACGTGAATTAAATACAGCCCCACATAGAATGTATAGGTGTAGTACATACGTGCGTTAGTGTTATGTACAAAATATTTTCGTCACGTTTTAAAATTCTATTTCCCTCGTCAGATCAGTCATTTACCCCTAGTGTTGCCAATATACAAAAATATTTAATTTAAAACACCGAATTTGGAACAAGAAAGCAATTTTTGGATAAGTTAAGCCAAAATAACGTAGGTAAGCCTATAAAAGTAAACTCTGTACAATATTAATAAATTAAATGAGCAATAACAAAAGTGTTCTAACATGAATACTCTAGGCGGCTGCCGTGTTTACATTAGTTTACGTAGCTTTTCTATGAATGGCACAATACTACACAATGTTTATAAATATACAATAAAATACCGAACGAACAATTCTATTGGTTTCTTTTTATTATTAGTAAATATTTATAAATTATTGCTTTATTACCTATACCCCTATATGCTCATCGATACTATTTCACCGAAATTAGGTAGTTTTTCATTACGTTCAGCTTTGATTTAAAACTATTTAATATATACAGTAAAAATATATTAAGTAACTAATTATAACATTTTAATATCACATAAGTACGCATCGCTCTTAAGTTTGACAGCCTACATTAATTAAAAAATAACAGTTTCATGTGTGGATATGCCAGACGTACGAAAAATAATACCGCAATATTTCAACAATGGATATGTCCGCATTCGAGACTTGGGGAACATTCGATAATTATTTACAAGTCTCATCACATGAAACGCAGTCGATTTAAAGTACTAGCACACGTGGTTGCTTTCGGCCTGGCTTTCATCTGATGGCGTGGGTCGGCCTGTAGGGAGGCGGCGGTGTTTTGGGAACTTGGGCCTGCGTGTGGCTGCGGGGCAGGTGCACGGGGGCGGGTACATCGTCCATCTGGCCGGGTATGATGGGCACATCCGCCGCGGTGGAAGGTTCCAGACGCGTGCTGCTCGTGGCGGGCAGCAACCGCGCGGGGTTCAGCTTGATGGCATCATCGTAGGTGGGCGGCGCACCTGCTACAGTCTCGTAGTCTGGCGGCTTCTGCTGCATCGTCTCCTCGTCCGGCATCGATATCACGTGAATGGGATCGTCAATCTGTAATAACACAAAATTATATCTTTAGTGTCTATGGAAATATCTATTAATGACTTAATATCATCCTCAAAAGTGGTTTAACCCTTAAATGCATCTTGTTGCCAAATGTATACATACCACGTTTTACGTTATTTTATTGAAGTCATGTGGTATGTGTTTCCGAACGCACTTTGACGACCATAGATAATAAATATATTGCGTGTTTTTTCATATTTTTTCGTAATAAATACCTATTTTTACACCACATTTTTTTATTCTTTTCTATGTTACATGTACCTATATACTTTCCAGGGTGCAATAAAAAAACATGCATTGAAGGGTTAATCGTGAATTTCATTTAGAGTAATACTATTGAAGATCATATTGTGATCTTTGTTTCTCAAAAATTACAAGAGGAATAACAATATTGATTGTGTACTTCCCCAGTGGAAGCCATGTTGAATGAACAAATATAATGAAATGAAAACAATGGTACCTAATTATTGTTCAAATCGTGCAAATCCCTTTCTCTTTTTGTGAGCTGTATTGTGAGTTACTTGTAGCGGGGTCTTGCAATTTGTATGATTCAGAATGAAGGCGTAAAAAGGTCAAAAGAAAGATCCAACTTATGACGATCTTTACTCAAATTATATTCCTTGGTTTTTACAAGTATAATTTAGAGTAACCAACACATGAAAGTGTAACAGAAATACGATTACGAAGCAGATTTTTGTAAGCTGTCTTAGTTAACAGATTATTTCACTTGAAGTACCGTTTTGCACCTACTTTCATTTTTTTCTTATATTAGAGTTAAAAAGTTTGTTTTTAGCGTTCTAAAAAAACTATCGAAATATTTTTGCTTGTTTTTTGCCTAGTAAAATGTAATAGAAATTATTGTAGTGTATTAAATTAACAAGTATTAAATCGAGTTAGTCTTTAGTTCCTTGGGAAAAACCGGTAATCGGTTTTATTTTTAAAGTGACATTATCGTGAAATATTTTTATCATTTTCTATAGATATTTTATTTGGACATTTTAAAGACACAGTGATGGATTACTTATACACAGAATTGATACTAATGTTTGTATTTATGCCGGTCAGACAGCGCACAGCTAATGATGACAAAACAAACATTTAGAGAAATGGCTTGGTAATTGACGGCTTGACGATCTTTAGATCAGCGCACAATATTTTCAACACAAATCGCTATCTTCCGCGGCACGCTATATTCACCGCATTAACAGATTGTAAGAAAGCAATGATCCTGACATTCTTGTGAATATTTTGTTTTACTATAATTCTACAGATTGACCGAGCTTCACGTGGCATAGCACAGGAAATGCTTTACATATAACTTTATTTAAGTATATCTAAGCTTTTCCCTTTCCCCTTTTCTCATAGGAAATTTATGATTTTACATAGCATGTACATAAAGATACTGATTCTTGTCTTAAATTACCTGGTGGGTGTCAGGCGTTGCGCGATCGTTGTGTGGTTGCCGTGCGGGCGACTGCAGCCAGCAGCACATGGCGGCGCAGATGAGCAAGGCGCCTGCGACGATGCACGCGACGCCCACGTAGCGTACAGGCTCCGCGTAGTCCTCCGCTAGGCCCAGCCAGTTGATGAGTGCGCCAGCGCACAGCAGCACCATGCCGTACCGGTACGGCCGCTGGGACTGTCTGCCTTCGTCCAGAGACATCCCTACAACAACAAAAAAAAAACATTATTGTTTATGATTTATCAAAGAACAGTTTAGGAACTTTGATATTGGATTGTAATATTGGTATTTCAAGAAAAGTCCCATTTTGTCGTTACAAGTGATGATGTACGTAAAAAGGGAGATCAATTTATTAATGAAACTAGATTAGATACAGTTAATAATAAAAAAAATGCCTGAACATAATGACAGTAAATAAATAACGTAATTAGGTAATAAATGAATAGAAAAAGTAAATGTAAATAGCCCAGTAAACTACATAATGATGTTTAAATCGGACACGAGTAAACTGTCGGTCATTCGGCGCACTGGGGCAATGGCGTCGTAACGGGACTCACTATACAGAAACCGGTAAGTTTTAAAAAGAAAGTTGGGAAAGTTCACAATTCAATGAAAATTCACTTATTACGTACTCGAGTGCGTTTTGCGAGTACCGTGAGAGAACTGGCTGCTAGAAGGAAATAGTTTTGATTATTTTGGATGGATTAATGAGGAAAGGTTGTCATAAGGCGTGTGCATCAGGACTCGTGCGATCGAGGCCGGGCAGAGACAATAGAGTCTTGAGAGATGTGGGTCAAGTTCGAAACGTACGCCGCTTAGTCACGCACTGGCGACTTCCATAAAA
>LD688964.1:4352499-4365398 GCA_003118335.3 Papilio memnon
AACGTCCTCCTTCCTTAGTGACTTTCTTTTATACATATTTCATTAAAAACTATAACCAAGGCCAAAATTAAAAATTATATCAATCACTCGCAAGTCAACAAATACTGGTACGTTTGACTCATTTACAAAAAAAAACGAAACGATATTCGAAGCGTTTTAGTATAAAACACATTTGAATTTCGAACATCTTATTTGTTCCAATAATTTATTTTTTATCACTGGCAGCATACGTCACATTGTCTGGAACTCATCATTTCTTTGGGCGTTTTTAATTCGTGTTATTAGAACTTGTGCAAGTACTTGTACTCAATTCAGTGATAGTCTCGCGGCCCTGAGATGTGAACGTCAACCCACACACCAGACGCCCCTGTGTGAAGCAATGCAATATGTTCTATAACAATTGTGCGATTTAATTACATCCTTCAAACTATTAAGAAGTATGAAAAACAATTGAATAAAATCTTGATCTTGCAGTTTGACAATTGTCGTGAAAAAGTTAAGTAAAAATAATTGTTGGGGTTCAAACTCGCACGGATATTGCATGAATTAAGAAATCTAAAAAGAAATATGATACAATGGTATCGTAGATAAAATCTATGCAGCACAGACTTTTTACGACTTTAATTACTACAACTAAATATAATATCTATGTTATGAAAATAAAAAATAATGTACATTTTACTTAAATTCGGACTTGTACTGTTAACATTGATTTCTCCTAATGTTTACTATAATTATGAACAAGAGTCCAAGATAATTAATTCAAATTACATTATTATCAGTCACTTAAGGTCATTCTAAACATTAACCCTCAATTAATAGAATAATGTTTTGTAAACTGTTTCATTAAAACTTTCATTTTAAAAGTACATACTGTAAGTATTCTCTGAATGGAGCAGAAAGAATTCTTTTTTTTTAATTACAAGTTCCAGCCTAGCGGTTAATTTACGACTGAATCGCTAGTGTTTGTGTATAGGCTTCCCGTACGAGATAAATATCCGCTTTACGTTATAAACATAGAAAATAAATACAGATTTAGTCGATTCCTTAACAACTGGACCAAAAGCCGAATCGATCTCAACCCATGTTAGCTTTTAACATTTCTTTTATTTGCGTCACATTTAACCGATCTAAGGATCGTTATAGGAAGATATAATACCAATAAATAAATATTAGAATCGATCTTGCGATTGATTCTTGGGCACGGAATTTTTTTGCGTTAAATACAAAAAAAAAAGTTGAATGCATGTAGTGTCTAAATTACTTTACTACTATATTCATTCTAGTTAAAAAGACGTCTCCTCTATTAAGGTTGATTCCGTACAATTTGACGGTTATTGTTTTTAATAAGGTCTTAGGTCAGATGCATTGAAACGGCAACTGTTGAAATAAGTGGCCATGATTATTTCCTTTCTTACAATTATTCTCTCAACTCAATGGAAAGTAAAAGTAGTCCATTGTTTTAGAGTTTCATTGTATCTATTATTTGTGTAATGTCCTTAATCTATACTAATATAATAAAGCGTAAACACATACTTCTTTGTTGCCTAAGATGTCAGCAATCACAGCATATTTTTGAATAATTCTTTTATTAATAAAAAGCCCTACACTTACGTCTATATATTTTCACACCATTAAACTTAGGGGGTAAATATTTTGGATAAAAACCCTAATGTGGGAAAGAGAACATAAGTTGCTGCCAACATCAAGGAAGCAAGATTGCCATTGTCATTTTGACATTTGCAATTGATAATTTGACAAATGTAAACAATAAAATAAAGTTTTATAATTTCACGCGGATGAAGCCGCACGCGAACAGCTAGTAATTGATAAAAAGAAAAATTCGCTTTATTTTTTAACTCTACGTCACTTTATAAAAGGATCTGAATATTAGACCCAAACAGTGGTCAATAACCTCTGAATGATTATTCAAGAAGCAGGTCCTTACGGCACGTTTACGGAATATTATAGTGAGACCGGAGTCTTCCAACACTTTATTAAATCAATTTGGTCGATGATCGGCTCACATGACTTCCAAGGCGATGTACGACGCTCAATTAGCTCTTAGTAATAATACATATATCTTTGTGGTATTCACAGGCGATACCTCTATGTACATGCTATAACAATTATGAGCGGCGATTTGTTAACTCGTAGGTTAATTGTGATTGGTATGACGTTAAAGTCACACATAGTAACCATGATCGTGATTATTGTACGCTAGCTGTTCCCGCGCGACTTCGTCCGCGTTATAGAACGTTTATTTTATTATTTACACTCTGTCGAACCTTCTGCAAATGTCTAAATTCAAATACTTCAAACGAAGGCCTTTACGTTGGCTACCAATTATCGTTACCATGGCAACCTTCTTAGCTGTTTGGCTTGTAGCTTTTGTCACTTTCTGGCATGATTTTTTTTTATCGTTTTCATATCTAAATTAAGTGTAGTGGTTTTTATTTTAAAAACAGAATGATTCTAAAATATGCTGTGGTTGCTGACATAAAGTGTGTGCGCATTATTATATTAGTATAGATAGACAGACAGATGTCACCACGTGTACATGTTATACACAGGATGTTCATGAAGTGTAGGAAACAAGTTACAGACTTCCGTTCGATACACCATTTCCCATCACTATGTATAAATTACGTGAGAAATAAAATGTCATTGATTAAAAATAATCAATGTCGATATTCGTTGTTGTGTGTTCTGTGTGGGTCGTTAAAATTGACAGCTGTCATATTGCCTAGTTCCTTACCTAAATTAAAAATGATCAACAGTTCAATTGTAAAACAAACGAAGACTTATTTTCCTAATAGATTATATGTGCTGATGTCATGCATGGCACTATATTGATAACGCTTAATTGTCACATCTATTGCGGAACCTTTTCTGATTTAGAAGTGCTTTTGTGATAGTGATAATGGCACAATAATTACACATTATGTAGATTAAATTCTTATATAGATAATAGAGTATATGTCGCAACAAAAACATAGCGTATAGATATATATATGATACGCGTGTATATATGATATGTATTATATAGAAAACATGAAAACAACAAAACACTCTGGAACCATGCTTTAATTTCCTTTTTTTTAAATAGACTTTTCTAAACAACCTGTATTATTTTTAAAAACAAACAATAAAAGACAGAATGGAACAAAAACTTTAACACCTACACACTAAACGACACGCAATAAAAACATCATAAAATATTGTTGAAAAACAATTCCGATTGCACAATAGATAAAACTAGACTAGAACTAGAAAAATTAAAGTTTTTATTCATTTAATTAGTCGTACTAAATTGAAAATCTACGAAAGCATTTACAGCAATGGACCGTCCAGTATGATTTGTTACTATGAAATAGAAATTATAACTACAAACCAAATTATGACGTAATGTTTATTAATTATTTCAAAGAATTAGATATATATTTTTATTGACGTAGTGTTGATAGTGATGCTACATGTAAAAAAATAATAATAACTATTTGAAAATGCAACTAATGCATGCAATTGCTATAATTGTAGCAAAGATAACTAAGATTTTATTGCCACTTGTCAACTAGTGATTGATAAAATCATTGTAATTTATCGATTGAGTGGTCATTGCTAGTTTTCCTATAATCGAAAGTTAAGAAGGTTCAACCGTCAGGTCGCAGTCAGCGCGACGGATTGTAAGAAACGTTGTCGAATGGCGAAGTCGACTGTGACCAGCTCTCTGTAATTAAAACTAACGGATTTGATTTGACCAACACGAAACCAAGTTGTAATAATTTATAACTGATTCAATCTATTATGACTTGTGTATCGCAGTTTGCAATTTATTTGTATGAAAACTATACTAGAAATCTGTGACACGAACGTGATAGAAATGACGGCTTACCATAAAACTCTGTTACAGTGTCTCAAATAAATTTTAGGTTAAGCATACATTAACCCATTTATACTGTGACTCTAGCGGATTTTCGACAAATCATGGTTATTTAAACATAATACAGTCTTGCGAAATGCGATTTTGACTAGTAAATAATATAGTACTTTTACCGAGAGCTGATAAATATTTATGTTGAAACATTTAACGACGTTGGCGACCATAATATCAATCAGCGAGGGTCAAACAATTAAAAGTTGTGTTTAACTAAACAGTATCAAATTATATTTTTAAGGTACATCAGTACATATGTGTTTTATACGGGTATTTCGTTAACCGTAAGCCACGGTTACAAAACTAGATGCAATATTCAATCCACGATTATTTAGGGAAAATATTAACTGGTCTTTGCACGCACAATATATATTGAGGTTAATAAATTAAATTAGACAATGTAGTGGCATTTATTAGTGTCGTATTAAAAATTATAAGTTTGACTGCGTAGAAAACTCCTTTCTTTGCCTATGTCTGGCTTCACTGTATCGATTACAGCCATACATGTTGAGGGTAACTTAATATTAGAATTTTCTATGTAAACAATGTTACGACTCATCGGTTTAGTGTGCATTTAAATCAGTTATTGAATTACATAGAAAATATATAACTAATCAGTCGCCATAGGATGCGGATCTTTGGTTCAAGTTAGAACAAAATTTGATATGTTATTTTATATATTTATAAGGTAAGGATTTGTATTAAATTACTATTTTTAATGTATTTCTAGTGTTTAATATTAATACTGACTAAATATAAACAAATCAAGTTTGTGAAAAATAATTGGAGAAAGTGAAGAGCGTTGCTCTCAAAGGCCTTGCCAAAACAACTCGCGGCTAGACTTTTGATTGTCCAATTAATGGAATTTGGCGGTCGCCATTTTTATTCCAATACATTCGTTGCTCTTAATTACAAACTTTTACATTCGACAAATAGACGCATTCGATAAAAATAATTACATATCTTAAGACGTGCAACTTTACGTCAAATGGGACCAAAAATACTTATTAATTGGTCCGAATTCCATTAAACAATGTATTCAAATAATTACAAAGTTTAATGAAAACATCGCAGTAAAATTATCAGCAAAACAAACAAAAACTGGAGTAAATAAGATCATGATATAATTTACCTTATCAAATGTTAAACAAAACGACATCAACTCTCTGTTGTCCTATACCACCTTGTACAAGAAAACATGTGTATTTGTATTTTTCTTTGTGGAAGTTGCAATGACGGTGGGTTTTCCGTTTCGCATAAATATTGCTATTTAAAGTATAAATTCGTAAGTAACAGTTTATTCTACCAAGTCAATAAAAGTATTAACTTACGGTAAATAATGTAAAACTAGTTGAAAACGGTATATAAAAATTTAATGGGCACATAATTACGTATTTTATTTTTATCAGATTTGGAAATGTTATCAGACGTCATTTAAACGTTTAGTCAGTCATTTACATCGTTATTGTGATGTCAATTTAATAACGCGGTGGACGAGTTTGACGTAGATAAAAAAAATAATTATAAAGTGATTATGTATGTCCGTACACATACTTTACAACCGGTCTACGTTCTGCAGTATAGAAGTGATCGATTGATACTTTCTACATTAACACCAACAAAAATCCGTTGGTTTTCATGTTTACAATTATTTCAAGTGCGTTTTATGATTTTAATACTTATTAGACATTTTGATTGCGCTATCTCTATCGGTGGCTCTAAATAAATCCGATAGTAGATGATTGCCCAAAAGGCCTCCCGCAGCTGCAAATGGCAGCTCTCGAGGTATTAATGACTGTTTTCTTTAATCTTATGTATTGCAAAATCCTGTACCATCTTTAAGCAAAAGCTTTAACCAATTTGCAATGCTTAATAAGAATTATTCTTGTATAAATTTCGCAAAAAGGAAAACGACCGAAAGACACGTTCCTCGGTGTCTCTCGGTAAAGGTCAGCACATTCTTACTCTAAACAAGCTGTTATACGAATTATAACTTAAATAATACGACAGAACGTGTCCTAAAGACTAACATGCAAATAAATGTAATATTAAATACACACACGTTATGAATATTTGTGATTCATACTTCGTTTTAAAGCACCATAAAATGTTTGACATGCAGTAAGGTGTGGAAGGTCGACACAGAGCTGGTTAATTACGATCTTGTATTCACTTTTAACTGCTTCACCGTACCCATATAAAGTAATCGAGTTTCACTTTCATTAGAGTTTAGTACTCTAATATGGTACTACACTTTAATTCTCTTACGGGTCATATTTGACACATTGTGAATATGATCATCAAAGTATTAAATTGTTTAAGAATTACTTTCTTATTTTTATGACAAACTAGATGTTCCTGTGCGGCTTCATCCGCGTGAAGTTATAAAAACTTTATTTTATTGCTTACATTTGTTAAATGTCAAAATTCAAATGCACTAATGACAGGTAAGGTCTTTGACATTGACAATCTTGCTTCCTTGATGTTGGCAGCAACTTATGGTCTCTTGCCCACATTAGGATTTTTATCCAATTTATTTACCCCCTAAGTTTAATAGCGTGAAAATATATAACCTAAAGCCTGACGTAAGTGTAGGGCTTTTTATTAGAAAAAGAATAGTTCAAAAATATGCTGTAATTGCTGACATCTTAGGCAACAAAGAAGTGTGTGTTTATGCTTTATTATATTAGTATAGATTGGTGGATAGACACAGGAATAATAACATGGCACACCTACATTTTGGAGTGTGATTTTTGTAATGCAAGTTTCCTGAAATCTGTGGCAGGATCAAATTGTCAGTAATTAGAACCGTTATTGATTGTCTATGGTTAGAAAAAAACATTAAACACGGAGAAAACGTGATGACGTTTACTTGGGAGTATACAGCCTAATATGTCATGTTTTATAGTCACGATTATCCTTATACGAAGAGAATTAAGTCGTCCTTTTCTGAATTAGGAGAACCCGGTTAGATTTATTGCAGATTCTGATAGTTGACCGCTAAAACAGCTAATATCCACCTAAGAAATAAGTTTTTATTTTTAGTACATCTACGGCCGAATATTGGAAGGTCATTTAAATATAATATGTAACCGAGTCTTAAATGATAAGGCAACGCTTAAACTCCAAATCAATTTCAAATTTTGACGTCTATCTGATTTCAGAGGCGCTTAGGAACGGAAGTATTTAAGTTTGTTTTAGCATTTGGCCGCTAGTCTTATATGCTGTGACCACTGCATATAATTTTAAAAAAATATCTAATAATATTTATGTGATAACTGTACTCCACTAAAGATATTTGTATATCAAAGGGAAACGTCCCGTTATTTCCATTTCATCATATTAAACAGATCAATGATACCAATGATAAACCGCAACGCTAAGTCGACAATCTAACAATACGCGAGGTTAGCAACTTTGTGGTTGGAACAAGGAATTAAAACCATTGAGTGAATACGATCAGTCAGAACAAACTGGTTATAATACATATGTCCCTTACCATAGTAGTATTAAACTTAATACATCTATACAAATCTTCGGTACTCTCAAAAGTAACCTTTACATGCATTGAGACATTTGCGGGAAGTAGGATATCGCAATACTGTCTGAATAACGAACGGTAATGTGGTAATAGTGCCAAGGTGAAAAGGTGATAATGCAGTTGGTATTAGATATAACAGATCACCACAACTTCGATACCGAATACACTTTCACAGTCTAATAAAAATTTAAAATATACGTGAGCAGAAACAGGATATGAGACTTATTTCCATTCATGATGTCGGTGGCCCTGAATGTTGGAGACGCGGAACAACAATCACTTTTGTAAGTTTTAATCCATAACACAAAATTAAGCCACGTAATTATGATCGATAATACTTCTACAGTTGATTCAGTAGCTTTCATCAAATAAATAAATATATACACCACGATGGTTGTGCATCTGCCTTGACATCTTTGCTTAAACCGCATGATAATATTGACTCATAAATACGTCAAGGTGTTTCTTTTTTATGTTAAATTAAAAAAAAAACTGTGCTACTTGTAACACGCAGCAGCAGTGGCAACATAAAAAATGAACAATACCTAACGCCGGATCATATCCACGAGCAATAAATTGTATTTGTCCATATAAACGATAAAGTAATTTTTGTTCGAGTCGAGTACAAATTTAAACAGATCGTACAGAATTGCCGGGCAACCGAAATGTATGGCATTGAATTAATTGGCAAACAGTCTTATTTGTTATTCATTCAAAAAGGTATAAAGAGCCATCGTGTTTGTGTGCTCTTAAAACATGTTGAGAAGCGTTATCGTTTGAAATCTTTGATAGCTTACCTGCCCCGCAAGAGTTCTTCCAAAAGTCGTAGAATTTGCTGCACGCACACATCTCGTATCAACGTCACTTCTCACTAAAGAAAATGTATTTTTAAACTTCACTCGTATAGTTTCGCAATCTTTTCAGCCGGTACGCATTCGCACGATTCAAATCGGTTGCCGATCTTCAGGGGAACTCGCGACGACCGTTGATAAACAGTTGCGATGTAAACATGTCGAGCTAACGGCTCAGGCGGTAGTCTCTGTACCGTTGCCGCGTAGAAAGCGTGTCCAGGGGAGGGTGGCGAGCGTCATGGTATGGCCGGCGCGGGCTGCGAGCGGACGACAACACGGTGACAGCGGAGCGTGCACTTCGGATCGCTGCTTGCAAGAGACAATACGTGCTTCCTTTACGGGCGCCCTTGGACGACTGCTGTTCGCATTCGCTTTGCAGTTTGTTTGCGCGCGAACGTTCGCGTTCGGCCGCGTCAAACGCCGACGGCACGCGTCTAATGAAACCGGAGGGAAATACACAAAATTTTGATTCACTCTGATGAGATTATGAACGCCGCGATTGACGAAGCGACTCCGAGATATATTAAATCGAATATTTAACATGCGTGAAATTAAAACGTAACAAAACGAGAGTATTACAATTTTTTAGTAGATAGGTTTCCTATACTACTGCAAGTTGGGAAAATTTTCAGTTTCTGTTTCGAAATAACCAAGCTAACGGCCGAATATTGAAACGATATTCAAATATAAATTTTTTTACGAGTGAATTCGTAATTCTGCTTAGCATTATGTTACAGACTGCGGAATGCAATATTTTTGCATACGATAATGTGGCCCATATGTAGTGTTCCGCGTTAATAGCTTCCGACAGCAAACGTAACGCTGCCCCTGCAAGAATGTCGCTATAAAAAATCTAGGCCACCATAACATTGTGTTTTAAAAAAAATCCTATGGCCGTTCATGTAACCATGACAATCACGACGGTCAATTGCCTTATCAAAGGCAGTCTCTTACGCATCTGATTTGACGCTATTGTCTATTTAACCTCATTTCCTTTCATAATAAAGAATGCCGATTGTTGTAAGGGTACAAACGTACCTCATAAAACATCCTGAGTAATAAAATTACCTTTCGAACACATACATCAAAAGAAGGACAGATTTTAGGTTTTATTTCTTAATATTTTTAGAACCAAAAGATTAACGTCTGTAACTATTGTTCATAAGAAAACTACCTGAGAAGTACTTATTTATTAAAATGTGGATGAAAAGACCATAAACAAACTGAATTAACGATATCCCAGAAATCTTTGGTTTTGTTTTTTATTAATGTCTTTCTTCGAGGTTTTTTTTTTGATGTTGCGTAAAAATTCGGGGTCAAATTGATGATTTTTTCTAAGGCGCGCGGTTCGGAAACGATGTTCTGTTTTTTTTTACAATCTTGACCCAGTTAAAGGAAATGGCACGAGCGTCCACCAACACCTAAGAACCAAGTGAACGCATAAAAACTTCTTTAGCGACATAATTAAAGCTTTTTATGAGCAATACCGAGTTTTGCAATTATGTTAACCAGGCAGATTAACGAAGATTGTTGTTTAATCTGTGGACACGGATTTTAATTGAAAGTAATTATTTTTTGAAAATCCACGCGAACCTAAAAGGCACTAAAATTATAACCTGTTGGTAAATTTAAATACAATTAAGCGTAACTTACCAAACTATCAGAATAATGAAATGAATACTGCTTGCAAATAATTTACAACGTATAAACATAAACATATTAGTCATATATGGATAATCTAAAATCAATTATTTTAGATTTTCGTCGTAATATTTACGTAGAAATTGCGAGACATGGTACACCTCAGTGCAGGCGGGATAACCTATTGACATTAAGTTCATTGTCATGACGTATCCACAATATTGTTGGCTATAAATAATGTTGTACATACTTATGATTAATATCATTATTGCGCAAACCGCGAATTGGAAATTACGCTTTATAACATTATGAATAAAGATAGCTTTAAACTTTGAGGTTAAGAAGAAATTTCAAATAAATTAGATGACATTTTATAACGAAGTTAATTTTTTAGTCATGAACTATTGTTAAAATCGGTATTCAATACACATATATGTACTATTATAAATGCGTCAATAGCATGAACAAACGTCCACGCCTATTTTAGTATTTGATTCTATTAATTGCCCGTCTCTAAGGAAAAATCGTTAAACTAAACATGTATGTAAAACCAATACACACAAACAAGAAAGTTAATTTGTATAGAATGATATCTTGGTGGCACATAGGATGGAAGAAAACATAGGCTACTTGCTTTTGTTTTTTTAATTCCACGCGGACGGAGTCGCGGGCGAAAACTAATTTTAAACAAAACTATAATGTATGCAAACTTTTTATTCAACTTTAGCTTACACAGAATGTCTACGTAGTATCGTCTATCACTACACTACCCTTTTATAATGAGAATGAATGCCTCCGGCGGGGAGAAAAAGGCGTACATTAATAATGTGGTTAGAAACGTCTGCGGAATACGAGGAAATAACCTTGCGACTTGACCCCACGACACTCCAGCAGCATATGACCGACTCATTGATAATGTTTTATGAAAATTTGTTCAAATACATTACCTGAATCGTCAAGACCATACCAATTAGAATAAAATAAGCAAGTATAGTTTTTTTGGATATTTTTTAAATTCTGAGTTTATAGAACGTCAAATGATTGGAATGTCTTGGTCAACGCGATATTGGACGATCCGAAGGCAATATTTGTATACCGCACAAATACAATATATTCGCTTCCGGCTTTATTGGCGTTGTGAAGCCTTCGAAAACTTTTATTGAAACCGAGTTCAAAACTTTCAATCTTATAAATAAAAACGTAATCAGAAAGTGTTTTATGCGTATACTAGAGTTGGAATTAGTTAAACAGGATGGTGAAAACGAGTCTTGAGATAAGGCTGACTTTCTTGTTGATACTTGTTTTTCACACATTAATACAATGAACCGGTATTGTAACATGTCACATGAGCCAGCAAATATTTCGTAATCATAGAACGTTGGCTGCTAACGAAATTGTTTTATTAATATCCTGCGTTTCCGAACTTTAAGTACCTGCAATGTTATTTACGTGTATCGTGTTCTTCAGAGAATACTTTGCGGTCCAACACATTACACAATATTGTCGTCTGTATTTTAACAAAAAAAGCGAAAGGGACAACGTACAAAGGGTAAAATAAAGATGGACAAATTAACGAAACATATTACAGTCAATCATGTTAATCAAAAATTAACGAACCAATCTGACAGACATGCAGCTGTGGCGGTGGCAACGTGGAGCCTCTGCTTTCGTTTTCGTCATCGATGCCGCGAATGCTCGGTGGTGTTCGATACGTCACATATTCTGTCGCTCCACTTACCTGTAACAAAGAAAATAAATTTTGAACAAAATATCAAAGGGAACCAGAATGGCATGTAAATAGGAAGTTAATAATCATAAATATAGATAAATATGTAAATAAAATATCACTTATGCGTCTCGATTGTATGTGACAATGTTTATAATGCAATTGGTATAAACAAGTGAACTTTGCACGTGATTCAGCTCGTTTTCTTCAATGGTCACGTGTACGTCGACTTTATGATTGTAAATCTCACGTGCACATTACAATCAATTCAAACAACAAACATACTGCACAATCTTTGCGTTGTAAATGTTAACAATGTCACGCCTGTCCCTTGTTATATCGCAACATTAGACAGTCGTGCAGAATTGCAGTGAATATTTACGTAGTGAAATGTAGAATGTAGTGAATGCTTTGTTAAATATAAACAAGTTCTATTTTCTTAAACATAATTGTGACAAACTTGTTGTTCTGTTCCATTATTCCATATTCATTACTCTCTAGTTGTATTAACGACTGTTTTAAACGAGATAATTCATGCAGTCTTACTTTCGATATACGATTAATACAGCAAAATAGCAATATTTAAACATAATCGTTACAACAAAAATGTATTTGTTTTTCGGAAAATTCCATACTACTCAAAACATAGATATGTATTTATTTTAGATAAAAATGATACAAAACAACTGGTACAAACGAGAAACTGCAGTTTCTAGTAACAAAAAGTGTCCTTTTTGTATCCTGTAACGTGGAAACATATATCACAAATATAATACGAGTACGTACGCGTTTTTGTTTAAAATAGCTGTTTGTTGTGCACTTTGGCTTAGAAATAATTTTCTGTAAACTGGTGCGATATAAATTACTTTCACAAATCAACAATGAAGGATAACTTTTTGCAATACCTTCGCAATTATATGCATTCTTTTATTTGTTCAACGTTCATTAGTACCACTTGATAAGTCATTGCAGGTTTTGTCCGATTGTCCATAAGTCAATTATAAATTAACTCATATGATTATAAATAAAAATCATATTAGGAAATACGTTGAAATCCCTTACCCTTTAGGATAAATGTAATAGTATGGAATAACTTAAATCGCATTTGATCCTTCATATTCATACAATGAAATAGGGAAGAATGGTCGGGTTTAATCTATACTAATATAATAAAGCGTAAACACACACTTCTTTGTTGCCTAA
>LD688964.1:4365544-4381518 GCA_003118335.3 Papilio memnon
AGAAAATATAACGTATTAGAATAAAGCTTCGTCCTACACAGATCCTGATTGAAATTGGACGCTCTGTTTGCAGACGATTCAATTAAAAGATCTGGGCAACTGCGATATATTTGTTTCAATCGGGAGACGAGCGAATATGTTAATTGAAATTTAATACATTTGAAATTTTCTTTATTAGATTTTTCGAATTTTCACATGTACATAATTTACCCGACGTTCTTACGGCGAAGGAAAAACATCGTGATGCATATATCAGCAAAGAAATTCAAAGATGTATGAAGTCAACCAACCCGCACTTGGCCAGCGTGATTGACTATGGCCTAGTCACCTTAACTTTAGGGTAGGCTCCGAGCCCCTCGGTGGGGACGTATAGAGTGAGCTGGTGATGATGACGATGATGTATGTATTACTATGTTATCAAAGACTAGTGTCCTAATTACGAACACAAACATTAAATACAGTTGTAAACGTTAAAAAGTTTACTTGTTATAAAATACAGATGTCTATGGGCATCGGTCACTTCGATATTTTGGCGAATTCTATTATAGTATCCAAATACTCGTTTGCCATCTTTTGCAATATAAAAATAATCATAGGGGCTTTGCCAGTAAAATACAATAAAAGTGTTATTTGTCTAGCAAGAGTTGAGGTTGCAGTCAATTATTAATTGTACATTAACGACTTGTTTATCGCCGGTGTGGATTGCTTTTAATAGCTCGCGTGGAAAATAAAACCGATATTATGGTTTTATAGTTCGATTGAATCTGCATAATATACTTTGATATTTTTGCCCGATTTAAAATAATGCTGTATTTACCGGACAGAGTGGGACCAAATCTTGTCTTTGGATGGATTTAGAGTCTAAGTAAAATTAAGGTTTCCCCCTAGACATGACAGTAATGTCACTAAACATCTTGTATAATAGTTAAGTCGCTGATAATTAAGACACAATAAATAGTAGGTAGAGATAGATATAAACAACAAGAAAGCAACAAAACTGAACTCTCTACTGACAACTTTGTTGTAGTTGCAATTTAAAGTGTTCTAAAATTATCCTTTAGGAATCGATTCTTCCTGGTCTCTCGTGCCGTCTAGACAGGCATATAGGTGCAAACCGCTTTTATACTTACGTCGACTACATATTAGATAATGAGATAGAGAGTTTTAAGACTTGAAAAGAAACTACGTTTCAAGTGTTCAACCTAATGTACACAGTAGAAAATATTTAAAACACACTAGTGTGTTTAAAATAATTAATTTAACAATACACTTAATTTTTAATTTCCTTTTCAAATCATTAAAACTCTAACTTATTATCTAATATGTAGTCGTAAGTGTAAGAGCGGTTTTTTTACTATATTAAAAGTAAAAAAGCGTTTTTAAATAACATAATAAATCAATTTTTATTAATAGTTACGGATCCCGTTTCCTGTACCGAATTAGTTGATATCAGCTCATTATGACATCATTTAAAAAAGCTTAGAGCGGTTCATTTTCCATGAAATCTAAGTATTTATGGTCACATACAACGTTTCATTTGGGTCACTACAACGAAATTGTGACTGCTTTTTTTGTACATTTCAAAGGAATATATCCTTTTTTTAATAAAAGTGGTCTATAATACACAAATACATATTGGAATTAAAATTTTTGCTTAATTTTAATCTTATATTATATATTAATTTAAATATATGTATGATAAAACCAGTAAGACGAAGATCAGCCACTCGACCTCTCAATAATAAAATATTAGTTGATACAAAAAAACATCATTTCTACCTCTGTCCATAGGTTAGAGGTTATATAATTTAGGAAAATATTAACATAGATAGAAATCAAATAATTTCAAGCGCCATTTGTTTTATGGACAACGAAACATTTCGATCGTTGATTTTCGTCAAGTTGAAGTTACAAAAGTAAATAAAAACAATTATTAAAACAGTTCATCAAATCATCTAGGATTAACCACAAAAAGTTTTAGCCATTCAGTGGCATATTGTAATTGCTCAAATTAAGATACAAGAATTCATTGACCGAGGTGAAACGTTTCCGAACCTTTGTTTACGTGCAGTCGTTGAGAAAATTGTTATTAACTTAGCATGTACTGATAAATAGTTATCGTGTGAATAATATAATTATAATCTTCGTGACTGTATATTTTATTGTTCTGTACAAGAAAACCTATAAAATATACGTTACGGAATGAACAGGGCATTCATTATTCATTTAGAAATATTTTTATCTAGTTCCAAGTAACTTTCGAGTCACTAAAAAGAACCGAAGATGCAAAATCTTCATAAAATGATGTCACATGTCTTTGCTATCATAAATAATAATATATGCCATGTTTATGAACTTTATCTTGCCATAAATGTTGACTTATGACATAGATATGATAATTTATAATTATCTAATTACACATTATTAGGTGACTTTCAATATATATTCTATAAAAGTTATAAATTATGTCTTGTGTTAAAAAATGCATCTAAACGGCAACGTGATAGCTTCTAGCCTAGGTAGTTTGATCAAATAAAACAATTAAAAGTAATAATTTATTTAACATTAGATGCAATAATGAACTTTAATTAAAAAATGCATTAGAACGGACTTATTAGGCTTACCGTTAAGCCGGCGGTCCGTTAGCGTGTCCTCCTCATCCCACCACGGCTGATCCGGGATCCTTCGTATCGGCTGACGGTCAAAGTTCCCATAGTACTGGAACTCCATCATCGACACTACACTTACAAGTTTAAATTTCGAACACTACACGAATTTCCAAATAAGAAATTACGCGGGCGATTTTAAAAAAAAAATCTCGGCCAGTCACTATCACACACGAGCACTCCATTAATGTCAACGCGATACTGGTTTGTTATTAACTTGTGCACTAGACATAATTAAGATAAATCTGTCGCGTTAGGCACTCATATTGTAACCTTATTTGTTATTTCACAACACAATACGTTCCGTGTTGCTTCCAACTTTTTAATAAAGCAACACACTGTCGCGCGTCTTCATAACCTAACTTACCTGTGGTGACAGTCGTTGCTTGTGTATTCGAGTCGTGTGAGCAGTCAGCAAACACTATCAGGCCACTACAAATATCCGAGAAAGAGTATCGTGAAAACAGACGTTTTATAAAACCGGTTGTCACATATTACAAATAAAACATATTCGATACAATATAAAATAGTAGCTTTAACATTCTAGACTTGATGTTTTGACCGACGAAAATATTTTTACATTTCAATATACCGAAGTTAATAGTACGTTAACCTTTATATGTTGAATCTCTAAAACTATTGAGTAGGAATTATAAAAGTGTAGGAATAAAAGGAAAAAGTATAGTTACTTTTAAAAAGTTTAAAAATAAGTACATGTAATATTAATACAAAGTCCCGCAGAGTATACATTTAAGGTCGATACCTTGTGTTATAAGTTGGTACGTGTATAATTTAACAAATACTTAAGATCGTACAAAGTACAATACTAAGGATCAAAATAAGGATGACAAACACAAAACCGTACACGCATTGATTTGACAAGGTTACACTAAGATTTTTCTAGAAAAATAGCAGTAAAAATAATTGCCCATGCGACTGTCAAGACACTCCTATACACAATGAGTGGTACTTCTTATAGGTCGGTCCTTCACACCGAAGTTAGCAAGGCTACAAGAGTTTATTGCCTTTAGCTTGTATAATTGATAGAAGATCATACAGAACCATTTCTATCTATACTAAGTCTAAAGGGAAAAGATTGGTATTTTTGTATGTATTGAAATAACTCAAAAACTACTGGGCCTATTTCAAAAATTCTTTCACCATTAAAAAACCTACGTTATCAGTGAGTAACATAGGCTATTATTTACTACTCTTTATACCACGCAGACGAAGACGAGCAACAGTTAGTCAACAATAAAAACTGTTTCTTTTAATAAAAATAATAACCTCCATAACAGTTCTCTAACACCAAGACACTTGAATTAGCACGAATAATAAAGTTCTATCTACCTAATGATATTCACATGGGTCCTTTTATTTTTAACACAAGCAAGTGACGTGAGATCGAGACAGACTCATTTAACGCTTCTATTAACATATTTGCAAGTACGTGTTAACAGGCGTACGTGCTTAAACACAGAATATTGATAAAAATAATTTGAACATTTTATATACACTCATATTAAAAAAAGTATCCCTTATGAACATCGATTACAGAGTTCCTAATTATTCATTAACTCAAAAAACTTGTTACTTATAGACTATATAGATACGACAATATAATAGAATTTTTATTCGAAATGTTTTAAAAGTGGTTAACGTACTCAACATTTTTTTGACGAAAATAATTAAAACGTTATCGTGAAAAGTCAACATAGACATCCTTCTGAAGAAGATAAATTCTAGAAATCTAATGAAAATGAACTAACTGTACTGAATGACGTTATTTAACGTGACAATACTATGTATTATCTTATACTTTATTTAATACTAGCTGTTCCCTTTCGGCTTCATCCGCCTGAAATTATAAAACCTTTATTTTATTGTTTACATTTGTCAAATTCTCAATTGCAAATGTCAAAATGACATGACTTGATGACAAACCATGGCAATCTTTTTTCCTTGATGTTGGCAGCAACTTATGGTCTCTTTCCCACATTAGGGTTTTTATCCAAAATATTTACCCCTTAAGTTTAATGGCGTGAAAATATATAATCTAAAGCGTGACGTAAGTATAGGGCTTTTTATTAAAAAAAGAATTATTTAAAAATATGCTGTAATTGCTGACATCTTAGGCAACAAAGAAGTGTGTGTTTACGCTTTATTATATTAGTATAGATTTTATGAGACATGAAAGTTCTTTAAAATATTTTACGATTATTAGCTGTATTCTTTACCGTGCACTCAGTATGAGCTACGACGTAATTTAAACAGCTCTATAATAAAATATTTTCATCATTTGCGTATAAAAATGATATTAAAGTTATATGGTATAAGAGCAATTAATAGATGAAGCGATTCAAGAAATGGGCATTGATCTTGGTGTCAACGGACTTTTTCATTAGACGAGAAGGAAATTACGTTCACCTGAATATTAACAGAATTGAGTTTCCATCCGTTGACTCTACTCATTAAAATATAGTATGATATGATGTACGAGTAGATTAGTATAATCGCTGGCCAGTTATAAGTTTTGCTGGTCATTATTGCAGAAACAATTTATATAGCACTAATAGATTGCAAATAAGAACCAAATAAACTCCTATGATTCTGAATCTATGATTGTTCACATCCAGATGGAGCACCCGAAAGAACTTACAGGAATCCCTTTGGATTACACCTTTGTGTATTCAAAGGTAATCTATCTTGAACTATATGATTTTTTGAAATCAAAATTTTGTAAGATTCTATTCAGTAAAACACGTGTTTATTATGACGTCGTATTTATATATCACCTTTTCCAACCTTCCTCAGTGTTTATCAAAAACAGTTCATTCAACTGAATGTGCGGAACGTTGGCGAATGCACAATGATTAATTAACTCTAGATAACAACATCGCAAGGTTTCCAGTACAGTTGGATGCATTTATATTTATTGAAACTTCGTGTTAACTGTACCTAACTAAATTTATATGGCAAAAAGTCAATAACTGTCGTCACACCCTACTCTACTCTTACTGGAGTCTACTCCATAACACTAGTCATTTATTTAAAATGCAATATCTAGTTTGTGATTATTCCCTATCATTCTATCATCTCTTTTATTCTCATTAAAGTAATTGAGATATAAATATCTTTACGTACGTATGAATTGCAGTTTCACTTGGGTATTACCACTTATCTTTACATAGACTTAAACGGATTTTCATTTTTAAAAGCTGGGCTAATCACTTTTAAATAGACGATTAACAATTATTGCGTGTAGTCGTAAAAATGGCGTAATTTCCCCTTATAATCCAAAAATAATTTGCGTTGTAAATCTTTCGGGATGGGTTCGGCGAATTTTTTAATTTAGTTCACAAAAATTTAAGTAAATACAAAGATGGATTTAAATTAATTACGATTAAAACTTTAAATAAATATACTATTTGTGAACGAAACTGGGTGAATGTAATGCTTTCCTATATGATGACTACAAAGATTATTATAAACTAGTTTAAAACGACAATGTAATCATATCTTAGAAAAATAACATCTCATTAACGAGTCAAGCGTTAACAATCTTGTATCAGAAGATTCAATGTACTTTAAGTGGGGCTAAGGAGGTCAGTGATAAAAGAAACTATTAGTTGACGCACTTGATAAGATAGCAAGAGCTAAAAACTGCTGTGTACCCAACGAGGTTTTATAACAAGAACCAATTAATGAGAATATCATGTGCCGCTTGTCATACCGTGAACTAATTTTGAATTCATAATTATTTCCTTTTCTTTAAATAAGATGAAAATTTTAATTTTCAGGAGACTAAAAAATATTAAAGATAAAAAATATATGACTATTGATAATATGAAACGATACGTAGCTTAAAAATCACCAAGCAAACGTAATTAAAACATTAAATTACTCTAAGGGCAACCAGTCACAGAAACCTTGATAGAAAAATTAGGGCTCGGCGGCACCTATAAGAGTTGGCATAAAAATATTTTTCAGTTGTCAAGTACATAAAATAAAGTTAACTTGACTTTAGCTTTTTAATGTGTAAAGTTTTTTTTAAATCTTGCCTCGAGAAAGACTGGTTTCAATATCTTTGTCAACAGCTGTTAAAATGTTGCAAAGTTTATTTAATATTTAAAATAAATATAGGTATTAATATAATTTATCAAGGAAGACAACTCATTAAGTATGTTGACAGATGTTAAGTGATCTCTCGCCCACAAACTTCCGTAAACATAAGCAATGCCGGCTTTGTACCTTCCTCACCTTAAATTATTGTTTTTAAATAAATTATCATAATACTGTTTGAATTGATTACTTTAAAATTGCAAAAATCAATCAATGACGACCGATGAACTGGAAAATTAGTACTTATTTACTTTTAAATTAAACTTCTCATTTATAACTTTCAAATATACAAAATATTTAGTCAAGCGTAATTTCAAAGAAAAAGAAATAAACCAGAAAACATCCAATGGAAGAAAAACAAGCAATAAATTTTTATAAACAAGATTACAAATTGTTCATAAAATGCACACATCGATTTAAATATAACCTATAAACAAACTTCAGAGAAGCGAACGCATGAAAAAACCAAACGCAAATAATAAAGATGTACTCACACCGGTAGTGTTAAACCATCCGTACATTATGTCGGTTTGAACTCATCTAAACTAACACGACAAGTAATTAGACGAAATGTTTAATTGACCGGGCGACCGTGGTCGGATGAATGTTTCCGAAACACTGAACGCGACTTGCAGATACTTTCCGGCTCTTGCCCGCGAAGCCTTCTTTAAACACTCGCGAAGTGGTTTGATAAAATTTTCGCAACCTCCTACTATGTTATACGCTAAATATTTAATTCCTTATTCACAGTACGTATGAGATCATGTCAACATAACCTATTTATGTCATTTGGCATAGATTTTTTTTATCTATATTTAAATACATTGATTATTACAAGAAATTATGAATAACGATAAAATAAGCTGAAATTACTGCACCCAAAGTCGTTACCTCTCCCTTAGATTTACATAACAAACGTTTAAAGGATACGTACTCGTATATCGCAAGCCATGATCGCCTTTGAACTTTCTGAATGAAATGCTTTTCATCCTTCATTATATGACTTTGACCATAAGTCAAATGTTCATATTTACATTTATAACTATGACATTAATCACAAAATTTATGAAAACGAGTAGCAATTATATATATATTTACAACTTATCTTTCATTTACGTATGTGTTTAAATATTTGATACCGCAATGGAAATCTTTGATGATTCCTATGTACATAAGACAGTACATAGCAGTTATCACGAAACCTATTTAGATTTAAGACGTATCAAACAATAAGGAGATTGTTCTATTTATTCAAGTCTTTATCAGGACGTACAAAGATCTTGTGGTATTATTTTTTACGTCAATCACGCGTAAGCTTCAACAAATACGATGATAAGTAAGGCATTGCTGGTGATACTGACATTTGGTACCTTAAATTATGACCTTAACAATGTAGCTCATTGTTATCATCATCACCACAAGCTCAACTCATCCTGTAGCTCATACTAGTACAGTATTTAATTATCTATGTTACCTAGTAACTGATTGTTCTATGTAAAAAAAAACAGACTAATTGTCCCCCTATGAAAAATTTGAATAGAACAATAAATACCTCTTTAAAATCGTTCAAATTGCTTAGGCTACAAAGGAAGGCAAATGGGCAGCTACATTTTAATAATAGAAAGACAGATTTAAGTAAATTACTTCAGTTATTTTTTATCTGTATAGGATAACATGAACAAATCACCATGTATAATGTGCAGTACATCCGCATCGTAAGTATGGAAACCGGTCTTGCGACTGTCCATGGATGGTCCGACTCCCATGGTCCAATGACAAGATTCCTTTCGTTCCGTGAACCACTCATAATTGTACACTCATCATTATACTTATATAGTATGTATTAAAATTGCGCAAGTCCGTCCATTGCATGTTATTTAATGTCTAAATGACCTGAGGGTAATGTTTTCCACGATTACATCCATATTTGTTCACCAGTTATAGACTTACATCTGAACTTTCGCATAAAAAAATAGTATTCCTTAGTCCTAACTCATGAACACTTATTAACGAAGTATTAGTGCGACATAAAATTTGGAGAACTGACCGCCAACCTTCGCTAGTCGGAGAGGCACTTTAAGAAGAAGAAGAAGTGCGACATAAGAGAAAGGGGGTTCTTTGTTAGTTCATGTAAAACGAAAACAACAAATCAGCTTACAATCTGATAAGGAAATAAGTTCGTCACAATACAAAGATGATGTCTACGTTATTGCAGAGTAAACTGAAGGCAATAAAAAGTTTATCATAAAGTTACTTGTACATATATTGAACTGTTCATTAAACAGATATCATGTCTCAAATAAGCTGTACAACACTGTACATGTAAATTGAATAGTTACGGTACAATTTTTACAATTAAGGCCGTTTCCAGGATGCAAGTGGGTGGGGGGTTGCAGGGGGTTAGGCGCTAATGGGCGAACTAAATTTAGGGAAGCCAGACTGAGTTTCACACCCGGGAACCCAAAATGGCTCTGATAATAATTGAAATTTGTTGGTATTGTGATAACATATGTTTTGAGACGAATCCGTGACTTCCTTATTCCTAAAATAGATTGTTATCACTGTTTTCTCAGTGGAAACTTTAAAAAATGTATAAAATTGAAAACAAGCGAACAACTAGTAATTCTATTGCAGTTTATTTGGGTCCCTTTCACGTCGGTACTTAGTACTACTGTTGAAATAATTAATTATGATTATCATAATCAGGTCACCAATAAAAATGTCAAGAGAATTCTAATTAATAACAGTGATTAAAACAACATTACCTGTACGCTGAAGCACCTTGAAGATAAAACTAATTACTATCTACGAACACTGTTAACTCAATAACAGAATTTGTTTACATAAGATAAAGTGATAATTTCTGAATACATCTTCGCAATTTTCTACATTAAAAAACAAAACAACTCTCGCCTACAATCTAGAGGGGTAGGCAGAAATTACGAATATTCATTTTGCATGCTCCTGGCATACTTCACTTGCCTCTTCAACATTCGTAACATCTACCCTATCATGTTCTTCGTCGTCAATTTGGCGTCATTGGCTTTTTTACTAAAAGTATCAAATCAGTATCCATAAATAAAGCCATCTGAAGCAACATCGGTCATCTAGGTCAAGGACTTTGACCCATTGGAAAAATGATCCAGAATTTGAGGACCACTTCTGTGTATTTAAATAATATAAAGAAAGAATACATTTTGAATCCTTACTTCTACTCGTAAATATAATACTTGATTGTTACATGTCACGTGAGTGACCAAACTTTCGTAACTGTTACAACTGTATTCTACTGCCGTACTCATAGTCGGTCATTAATGGAGTATTTTAGCATATGCTTAATAAGAAAACGGCACTGAAGTAAATTTTAAAGCATTTAATAACCATTTAAGTAAGTGCGACAGTTAGATGTTATAGTCTATGTCGCAGGTCATTTATTCGACACCCAGTAATGACAATTTTTCTCAAGTTAATCCTTTTGCATTTGTGAGAATTAACAGCTCAATGAAAAACTAATCGGTAAGGGTTACAAGCGATATACTGACAAATGATGGAAAAATGTATCTTCTAATTAAAGTACATAAAATAATGAAAAACGCCACTAATCACAATTTTGGTAGAATGCTTAAATGACAAAAATTAATTAAATATTTGTTACCTTCATCATCCTTGTCCACGCCGAGGATGTAAGCGCTTCTCAAGAGGTGACCCATTTCTCAAACCGTTACGATGCTGAATTTGCGCAAAAAATTAAGTGTACAAGGCGATTTTTAAGATGTTACTTTTCTACATAGATATTGACTAAAAGCTACTCAATTACTATACTACAAAATAACAAGAAAACTCTGTAAAACTACTATTACATTGACTACCGCACTAGTCGGCTACTGGCTATTCGGCTACATCTCTGCTGCAGAGATGAAACAATTCGCACTTTTGCTATCGAAGAAAGCCCGCTCAATGTATTTCGTATCGTTACCGCTTTGCAAATGATGTAAACTGAGTGCTAACCGAAATTATAGGTTGCGTTAGACGACGGAACAAGGAAACCGATAGAGACGCGTTGAGATCAGAATTCTTTGAAGATAAAATTCGTGTAACGGATTGTCGTCGACGTGTCATGGATTGCAGGCCTATCAAAAATATTATAATTTTTAATTACATAATATAATCATACAGAGAATAAAAAAGGAAGTAAAGAATATAATTATATATGTTTAAGACTTAATCATTGCCGAGAAGTATTTTATTTTATTAATACAGTACATATAATTGAAAAAAAAACGAGATTTGGTAAATTTATCAAATACAAATCACGGTTACTATACCTACAATTTCTTTGCAAAATTGACTTTGTGTAATAGAAAAAAATACTATTAATTCTCCATGCATTTTACATTTCCAGTCGAGACTGTTGACTTAAATAGGAAACAATGGAGCTATCTACATACTCGCAGTCGCGACGAAAGCAAACAATTCTCTCAGTACGCAAAATGCTACCGTGTACGATGTACTGAGTTTTGTAGCAGATGCAAATATACGACGAAGAGTTACGTCTTAAGATATTACTCTTTTCGATTGATTGATCAAATGTGTTTTTTTTTTTTAATATATTATACGGTGGCAAATGAGAAAGCGACCACCTAAATTCGCCGAAATGGCGAAGTGGCCGCTGCCCATAGACAACCGCAATTGTAGTTGCGTTGCCTACCCTTAATCGACGGAGGAGGAGACACACATAAAGAGGATATGCGTCCTATGAGTCTCCTCCACCGTCAAATCCATTTTCCTTTCTCATCCCTTCCTCTTAAGAAAAGGATGGAGAGAGTAAGGGAATAAAATTAGGTCTCTGGCACCACTCATCAGACGAAACGCAGAATTGCTTCGACTTCACGCTTGTCTTCTGTGTGGTCGTGGTATTGCACCGGGCGAGCCAGCCCATTCCTGCGAAGATGTTATAGCAGGTTCTACGACTGTTAAACTATGGTTCAGGTTTAACCAAACTGCGTGCCAAATAAACGTGTTGACGTGATGCAATTATTAACATGTATTGGTTACGAATTGACGTCAAATTTCTAATCACGACTTTTTATTTATTAAAAACTTAACTTATATTTTTAATAAATTGTAATATGTAGGTATTTTTAACTTGTTTCCCATAAATGAGAAAATATGGGTTAACAAACAAGTGAAGTTTTCTTTATGTTAATGATTATAAATTCTGAATATACCATGTACGTATATGATCTTACTCGTATATCGATGAACTAATATGTCTATGATCTCTAACATTCTTTTGATATTTATTGTTAGAAAGATATAACGCTAAAGTACAATGGCGTAAAATAAATAAATCTTGGAGACACTGATATATTACTGGAACCCAATTGCGTCTCGGACCAAACAATTTGTCACGAATATCAAATTCCACGTAACGACTGCGATGTTTCAGGTTCGTATGATGAATATTCAAATAAATATGATACATATATTAATAGTAAAGACTAGTTTTCAACTATTTTACTCCTTACTAATATTATAAACTAGCTTTCGCCCGCGACTTCGTCCGCGTGGAATTAAAAAAAAAAACAAAAGTGAGTAGCCTATGTGTTCTTCCAGACTATCCTCCACGTCTTTACCAAATTTCATCGAAATCCGTTTACCCGTTTAGGCTACAAACTCTAACAAACATCCATCCATCCATCCATCGCTGTCGAACGGAATAAATAGTATCCTATGTCCGTCTCCTGGCTCTAAGTTACCTACTCACCAATTTTCAGCCATATCGGTAAAGCCGTTCTTGAGTTATAAATAGTGTAACTAACACGACTTTCTTTTATATATTTAGATGCCATAGTTTAGAAAGATGGATGCTTTTTACTGTATCCAGCGATTTAATTCCGCACGAATGGAGCCGCGTGCGACAGCTACTATAGACTAATTTCAACAAATTAAATTAATTATACCATTTCCAAAAATCCCGACGAGGAGATTTCTGAACTCCCGGTATATAGACATCAGTTTTGATAACTATAGGGAACCTACACTTTCTTAATTAGAACTCTTAATTGACTACTTCCTGCTTCTAAGATCCAGATATATTCTAGATTCTTAAGATACTGTAATGTGCGTTCATATTTAGTTGACTATTTCTAGTAATAGATAATAAATGAAAAATATAACACTGTTATATTGCGTCAACATTGCCAATCCTATATTTGCGGTGTAAAAGTTAATTGGGTGTGAAATGATGAAGGCCGCCATCCCGCGACGCTCCTTCCTAATACATTGAATTTGGGTCAATTTTCAGGAAAGCGATCCTTTCGCCTCGGGAGTTGGGAGCCCTTCTCAAATCTACTTTTGAAAATTTATTTTCAATAAGGTGACATATACTGCCGTTTTTGAAATTCGCATGAAAACATTTAAATCTACCATAGCTTGACTTTTAACTCGCTTTATATGTACCCAAAGCTAAAAGTCAAGCTATCTTTTAGAAGAGAATGCAGGCCATTTTTAGTAGAATGAAATTGGAAAAAAAAATAGTAATATTAATTGTTAGTTGTAAAGGACATTATTACCAGTTGTATGAAAAAGTTTCGTTAATGTTATGATGTTAATAAGGACTATTATCGTCATTTCCTTTCGTGTGGAACCACTTAAAAAAACACGTACTCGTACAATTAGATTTTGTTTTGCTTTGGTTGCCATGGATACGAAGCTATACAAAATGTAAATTGTTTTGAAAATAGAAACGAAAACGTGGAAAGGTCAAGCGGAAAGTTTTGTTCGATACTAGTTTTATTTTTCGAGAACAAAATAATTTATACTTTTGAATTTAATTTTCAAATAATTTTTAATATTAGGACTATTGAACGCAGGGAGTCTGACACTCTGAATCATTTAGAGTCCATAAAAACCTTCACTAAAAAGTCCCCTTAGTGACCATTTAGCGTGTGGCAGAAATCAGTCACTGACAATTTTCAGGCTTTAGTTTGGAACAAGGGTTTCCGTTTACGCAAAAAAATACCAATAAATGACAATCCGCGTCCCTCAAACATACTTACATACTTAACCCGTTCCACTTTTGCGCAATTCTCAGTATCTTATTAATGGATTAGATAAATATAGGCATACATATTTTATGTAACACTACCTGTTGTTACCAACTTCGTCGGCGCAGAATAAAAAATAAATATAGTCTAAGTGACTCCCACACGTACGTTTAACCTTTTAGTCTAAACGACCCGTCACAAACATGCAGACAGACATAAAAAAAGACAAATTGATATAATTCTTTTGGGAAATCGGTTAAAAATAGGATTATCTATTTATTTAATACTTTTTGCACAAATCATACTAATATTATAAATGTGAAAGTTTAGATGGATGGATGGATGTTTGTTAGAGTTTGAAGCCTAAACGGCTGAACGGATTTCTATGAAATTTGGTGTTGATGTAGAGGATAGTCTGAAAGAACACATAGGCAACTGACTTGTTTTCTTTTATCTTACGCGGACGGAGTCGCGGGTGAAAGCTATATTACTATAAGTACACTAAAACTTAGCTACTACAAGATTACATGCAATGCAAATAACATGTTCGTGAAATATGCAATTTTTATTTTTTCTTTTATTTTTCATTTCAATGTCTGAGTTTAGATGAGTAGAGGGATGTTAGTTAACGATCTCCAGAACGTTCCAAGTTTGCATACTTCCCAATATAGTTAAATGCTCCAGAAGTATTATGAAGGTGAACTCATTATGGATGTTTCTCATTATATCTCCTGCCTATTTACGCAAATATTTAGATGGAAAAAGTTACTAATAATTTTACCTCATATTTAGTAACTTTAAATTACTGATGTAACGGACCTCCGCTTACGCTTCCGCAAGTGCGGAACTTCCGCAAGAAATGGTAACTCCGCATCCGCTTCCGCTTCCGTTATTTACGGAGGTTTATTTACGTCGTTAACGCGTGAGGAGTGACTAGGTATCGTGTATGCGGCACGTGCGGGCGTGCTTGGTCAACTAGCAGTGCACATTTTCGACTCATACACACTCAGTAATTTCCTTATTATGTAAGTAAATTTAATGTCATGAAGGCGATGCTTCCAGTACAACTCTGTATTTTAAAATATCGTAGTTTTAGTTTTTATTTCTTTAATAAATCACAATTAATATTTTATTATTAACCTCCGTTTCCGCTTCTGTTAACCTCCGCTTCCGCAGAGGTGAAGCCCTTCGCCTCCGCATCCGCTTCCGCTTCCGTTAAAATGGCCTCCGTTACAACCCTACTTTAAATGTACCTACATTCATTAGGATATGGTGCATAGAAAAATAAAGAGAATTGATTACTAAACATCTTATTTAATACTACTCAAACCCATTTCAGCAAACATATAAACAATAGATTCCATATTTATGTACATTGTATACTCCCACGCACTTGCATACACTTCAATCAGTTTCTCGTCTCTGCAGTGTGCAATATTTTCTGCAATAGGAAATTGAACAACTGTATTTTGTAAAGGGGTTGTTATCTTATTGTTTAGGGGAATGACTACAGTAATGAAAAAGATTGATCTGGAGAAGGATAAGGATAATATGAACTCTTTTTGAATACCATCGAATTCTATGTAAAATCTACAAGTACATAGAAAGTGAAACAAAAAGAGGGCAAAAGGAGAAAACAAGAGGAGGGCGCTAGTGAGCTATAGTACTTTAGTTTAACCACAGATAATAAAATACTATACTAGTCACTTATCCTCATGGGTAACATATCTTGTTGGTCTATAATTTCATTACTCATAATGTTGCAATCCTATATATGTATCACACATTTATATCTGATTGTCCCAAAATATCAATAAAATTTGACTTTTTAATTTTAATTACCTGTAATAATTTCTTTCAGTTCATACTCTTGGCCCAATGATGTGTATAAAGCCAGTACTTGAGCGGCAAAGTGTGGTGCTAGCCATGTGTTCATTACAGGCAAACCTGTTGTATGCAGCTTTGGCAACAGTTGTACTTGTTTATTGATGATATCAACACCTAAAATAGAAAAAAAAATTACAAAAGCAGATACTGTATTATCATTTGCAATAACATTGGCTGACTATTAGACTGTAAGATTGCTAGATAAGTGGCAGCTGCATAAATGGCCCACTTAACTGACGTGACATCACAA
>LD688964.1:4381573-4401238 GCA_003118335.3 Papilio memnon
GTAAGTAACATGCAGATTGACTCACTTTCAACTATGTCCTTTAGTACATTTTTAGCTTCCACAAGATCCTCCATTAATCTTTTTAATTGTTGTGGGTAATAATCTCCTCGATACTCGTGTAATTTTAATGTACATATTAATCTTACGAATTCCGTCCCTTTCTCAATAACTCTAAACCATTGATTTAAAAGTCTATGTATGTTAGATATCTGCGTAAAAAGAGTTTTTACTACTCCCGTTGGGTCTTTATTTGGCGTTAGTTCTGAAAAGACAAACAAAAATTATTAGGAATGGAAAAGTTATATTTATATGTGGTAGGGTTAAGACACATTTTATGATAAAATACCTTTCGGCCCAAAAAATACCGACTCTGAGTTTTTCGTAGGTATTTTAGACATTTTGATCTTATTTAATCAAACCTTTATCCTTAACGAGAACTATCTTGAGTTATCCTTACCCTAAGCAAGGTAAATACCAATTTTTTCTTTGTGATTATTGATTATTTTGGTAAAATTTCTTAAAAATATGACATTGACAATGACATATATTGACAACTTATCTTGACACATTCACTTCAGCTAGAGACTGGTGGGAATAAATGGCATCTAAACCTTGAAACTTAAGCATAACTTAATCTTTAAACCTAAATAAAACTAAATTATTCGATGGGGAAGGTTAGCGCATTCTATCGTTTTTTTCTTCAATGCTCTGTTTAACTACTTTAATCAGACATAAAATATAGAACTTGGCTATGGTTTCAACCTAATCTGCGGATTATTTTAAAAAAAAAATTGTCAAACACAAAACGCGTCAAAGTCAAAGTCGAACTAAAACGCTAGTTGTATGTTTTGTTTAATAATTTATAATATTTACATGATTTTAAAATATACATTATACAATAATTATAACTAAACAATTAATTCGCTCAATTCAACTTGTGCATTTGCTATAATCTTCAAGAGTGTCATATTTAAAATTTAACTGAAGTTATTGACAATGTCGTGCCCAATACAAGATGTTGTGGAAGAAGATGCAGCCGATTTGCAATTTCCCAAGGGTAATACTTTTTGCATTGCAAAATATTCCGTATTTTTTTAGTCCTTAATAATCCCAATCTTTGTTTTAGAATTCGAAAATGCTGAAACTTTACTAATATCTGAAGTGGACATGTTGCTAGAACACAGGAAGGCTCAAAATGAATCAGCAGAAGAGGAACAAGAATTTTCAGAAGTATTTATGAAAACATTGACATACACTAATATGTTTAAAAAATTTAAAAATAAAGAGACAATAGCTGCTGTTAGAAAGTAAGTTCTTTTTACTATTTTTTTAACAATATTTCTTAGTAATATTTACCTTATGACCTGTAATTTGTCTACTACCAAGACATTTGTATTTATTTACGTAAATAAAATATCCAAATGTCATGACATCATTATATTTTTATTTCATAAAATTTATGACCATAGAATTCCACTTCAATTATCAAAACAATTGAATGGTACCATATTTATTTATTTTCAGTCTCTTGCAGTCCAAGAAATTGCACAAATTTGAAGTAGCGAGTTTAGCAAACTTATGTCCAGAAACACCAGAGGAAGCAAAAGCTTTAATTCCATCACTGGAGGGTAGATTTGAAGATGAGGAGCTACGGATTTTACTTGATGACATTCAAACCAAAAGAAGCATACAGTACTGATTAATACAATATAAACATTATAATAAAATGTTAAGTTATTTATATCATGTTTTTAATTGAGGTAGATAAATAAATAAGTTTTCAGATCAATTACTTGATGCCTACTTTCAACAAGTTCTTTCAAACCACTTTTGTATCAACATTAATGTGGACTAATCAGATATCTGTAAGCAATATTACCTTCATCCTGCTGGTGTTCAGCTAATATCTGATCTCAAAGACTAGTATCAGTCTGTGAAAACCCTTGTTTGTGAAGTGTATTTGTAATTTTTTTATATAACTATAAATCCAGGGAAGTGGGGTAGGAATAGGGTAAAATAAAAGCTGAGAAATGTTAAATCAGTCTGTATATTGGATATGTCTGCAATACAGCAAGATACATTACAATGAAAACAGGTAAAAGTGATAAAATATTGGAAACAAAAATAGTAATTAGAATTTCTTCTCTGAAACAAAACTATAATAAAACCATTCTTATTATTACTTAAAATCGATACTATTATTATTTGATGTTAATTAATGCCTCTAACTGAGCGAGCCTTTTGTTTGACACCACATGTAAAAAAACTAAGTGAATTTTTTTATCAATAAACCTCAACAATTTTTAGATAACTAAAACTCAACAATCCTTCGATAATTTCCTTAATTTCTAATTTTGTCGCCTAAACATTATTCATTAACAAAATGCCTAACAAAAGACTCGCCGGATTTATAAACTTATCTCAATGGGCACTTTTGGTTTAGTTTAAATGTTAGTATTTTAATCTAATATCGTAGTAATAAAACTTACAAACTTATCCATCTAAAAGCAAACTTGTTAACCATCTATAAAAGAACTATAAAATCTAAGGTACTAGCAAAGTTACTCTTATGGTACATTTCGCAACCTACCCTGAACATACAAAAATATGTACTTTAAAAAGTCAAGGCCGGGCGTGGGCGGCGGCGCGGCGTCGCGATGTCGCGGGCGAGGCCGCCTGCGCCCGGGCCTCGTGCACATCGCGTGGCTCTAGTAATTCAATCAGTAAAGGGACCGTTTTATAGCACACATTTATTAACATCTAACATATTTTCGGGTCACCTAAAACTTACTAAACCTTAAATTAGGTAACGACATTCGGAAAGATAAATCCTAAATTACAACCTGGACCTGTGACGTAAATCTAAGTATTGTATGTATTAAGTCGAGTAAAGCATAGTTTTTTCGGTTCGCGTGGGGAGACTACATGCGCCACTGAAGCAGACAAGCAGCGCGAGTGCGGCCGCGCGCGCAACTAAACAACGAGACGAGAGGGGCAAAGTAAACAGTCGAGGGTGACGATGTACACGGTTCCCTACAATACTTCATAGTTACAGCTAGATATTGCACTTATTTGAGAAAAAACTACACAGAAATCCGGATTTTACTGAATACTGGCTCGGTTAATATTCCATATTTAATGATTTCGATTTTTGCGCAGCGTATTTATTACATATCCTACTGATGAATGTGTGAGTAAAACTGGCATCGTAATACTAATATCGTTTCCGTTGACCGGCCGACCGCGGGAATGGTTTACGAAAACGTACTAAATCATTTGTACAATACGTGTCTTCCTAAGCACTGTTTTGTCGTTTTTTTCAAGTTTACTGAGTAGTCGAAAAATAAATGCGTTATAATTAGCGTAAATACAACGTCCTTGCGTGCCACAAGCCGGCGACATTCCTCAATCATCAGCACCAACCAACAACACGCTTTACAACTGACGCGCTCGGTACAGTCGCAGGCACAAGCCTGACAGCTCTTTCATATACCACCAACTTCTTTATCCGAGGAGTATATACAAGGAATAGGCGTAATTGATAAGCTCTACTCAAAATGGTACTTTGCACACCTAGCTTGTAATTAGATTTATATGGATTTTACAATTTTGTTCAAATGATAAAATATAGATTGTGTTTTGCATTAGATAAGCTTACTGTTATGGTTACAGTATTTGTTTTTTAGCTGTACGTCGTAAGAGTTCACTTTCTTGTATACACTCCATGCTGCTGTACCGAAGTTGTAAAGCAACCATCTCTACCGCTTACACATGATTCACTTACATATCACATTCGTTTATTGAATAAATAATTAATAGGTACATACATATAATAATAATGAATATATACATATAGCAGCAACTTGCAACTTTTACAATCACAATGTTTACATTTTTCAAATTCGGCATTGGTTTATAATAAGTGTGGCTCTCGATATAATTTTGATTTGAGCAATGTTAAGATTTAAAATACTCTATACTCCAAAGGTGAGCCGTCAAAAAAATATATTTGCCGTCGAATTTTTACAAAACGTTACAAAATAATAAAGCAGATCTAACTACGTTTTCAACTTTCTACATTATCAGTCTCGATGATAAAAATGCATTTTGGCCAAAATGAGAGATCCAATTGGCATGGTCCATTCTTTCCCTAAACAAACGATATTATATAGTGGCCGGCGAATCTCTGAAAATTTATTTACGTCATTTTGCCTGAATACAATCGGTTGGAGCGTGAGGTGACTGTACCTTGTGTCACTTAGTTTTTATTTCATTGTGTCATTCGTCAATTACTTTCCTTCGTTAGTAGCCGTAGTCGCCGGTCACTATACGTCAACCAAACACCGTGTGTCCGTTATACCCGATACAGATACTTGACGTGACGTGTCGTGCCGGCAGAACCACGGCTCTAAACTTCCCAAAAGATAAACTTTCGACTTTTAAATAATTATTTTGTACACGACATCATTTCAAATAATACTTCCTTTCGATCTAAAGCGTAGTATAACAAGTTTCTGGAAATATCTTTTAATATGTGTGTTTGTACTAACAATTTCATACGATAAAAACATACAGCAGCCGCATTATACATTGTAATACATTAAAAATTCAAATATTTGTCAAGTCACCTGTATCGAAAGTATGAGTATGGTTTTAAAAATATCAGTCTATCCTCTTAACGCTTTCCTCCGACTCCCCGCGTATTTAAAGCTATCTCCGTTTACAAAATCAGCCTAACAATCGTATAGTCGTCACATATTACATCCCTTACGACCCTTAAAAATTTTGGTCCATTTTTTTTCTCTATCATCAATGGTAAACGTCAAATCATTCGTCAAGAGTAAAATGAAAACCCAGAGAGAGGATTAGCTTCCGCAGTAAATATGAGATTATGTACATATTTTAAAAATATATGAGATCAAATAAATATTCCGTCACCTGACATTCCGTTCGAAAAATATGAGTAACCGATGAAAAAACAATTAGACGTCTAGAAAAATAACCTCAAGTTTGAAAACTCGAGATATTTACAATTTTTTTTGTAACAAAAATATACATCCGGAATATGTTATTAACCAAACACATTTTCGAAATAAACTAATGCTGTAAAATAAACATTGCTTTGGTTTTATTTGTCAAATGATATAAATAAGTTGTGACGTAACTGGCATGTTGGTATGGTGTGCAATGGACATCGTCATACAACACCCTTGCGCTCATAAAATTCCATACACCGATTCAATGGAAATTAAAACTTATTACGATTATTATTGTCACTACTGATTAAAGATGGCAAATAACATCCATATTAACGTACTAACAGTTCTATACATCGAGTTTAATTCACTTTCGTTTATGATATAACTAGTTTGCAGTGCTAATGAATATTATAGCTTGACAATGAATATAAAAATCCTCGCTATCATGAGAAAATGTCAGGATTTTTAAATTCTTGGTTATGCCATAAAATAAAACATTACACGTTAACAAGATACTTGTACAGAATGCCCATCCACTGATTTCTCTAGCGCCCTCTACAAGCTACGAAGGTAAACTATCATTAGTCTCGTTAGATTTTATGTTATAAACTTAGCACAGAACATTGTGACGTCATCGAAGTGACATGTGTACAAATTGTAAGTACATTAAACTGGTATATCCACGTTAGTGAACATTATCAATTATTAAAGATGCTAGTTTAATATTGTTACAGATTTAAACTCTTTCAGGTGTTTGAAAGAGATGTTGAATAATAGGAAGAAAGAGATAGAAACATTTTCCATGTCCTCATTAATCTCACATGCAGTCAAAATTTAAGATAAATATGGCTAGAATCAGCTTAAAACTCATTAGTCTCTTGGTTTGCTTAAGGATGTTTCTTAAATACTTTTTGGTTGGTAAAAATAAATATTGTAAAAATGTATGAATGCGGAATTTTAAAAATTGTCCTATAAAATTTTAATTACAAGCGGATTTACTTATCGCATCTGTTCTAAATAAGATGTTCTTTTATAAAATAACTTCACAATTTAATGCACAAGCCATAAAAATACTATACATTTACTTTAAAAAACGATTCTAATCAGACTTTGATGTGGATGTATATGAACATTAGCACTGCAATTTTGTCAGGTTTTGTATTCCATTACTTCTATTGAGTACCAATTTTTTATGTAAACAGTTTGTTCACAAACAAAAAACTGAAAAAGCATAAGCATATTTCGATGGCTCCTATGTAAACTGTTATATGTTTGAAACGCAAATTTTGTAAAACAGTTAACCATTTCTACGATTAATTACGCTTCAAAGATACAGCAAACTTCTTTCAAATGTTACTATTAAATTTACAAACTCATTAAAAAAACCACAAACCAAGTTGTACATCGTAAAATTGTGGCTTACGATAGTTTATATAGGGGAGCCATCAACTGTTTAATTATTCACAATACCTGCCATAGATCTTTGAGTTTCTGAAGTTAGCGTGTATAACTGACGAATGAATAAGACTATTGTTATCTCTCTTTAATCTAAAGTAAATGAGTGCGATGGCAATATTCTCGTAATACAGTTATTACGATTTAGTTCACCGTGACAAAAAACGAGACAAACGTATACGAAAGTTAAATGTGCGAAAGAGACGGAATAAATCTTCATATTTCACGCTGCATTGATATGTTACTAACTTCAGACATATTAATCTCGGCGGGTATTTTACAATAGCACTAAAAGTTAGTTTTATGAAGAACTAAAATATTAAACCATTTATATTTTACTTGTTAAACTTTTTCAAAGTAATTTATAACATTTGTATCTAATTGAACAATCTCTCAGTAAGTTGATATGTCTAATTCTCTTCTGTTTTGTCATATAGTTTTAAATCTCCCATATATTTATTAAATGAAACTAAATTACTCAATAGAAATAAGGAAAATTGACATACTAAGTCGAGTTTTTTCGCAATGACATCTTAATCTTGATCAACTTTGCACACAAGTGATAAAACATTTTAAATGTTAAATTATTCTCATATAGATACAGCAATATTCCATTAAAAAGTAACAAATGTATCAAGATTAAGATGTTCGCTACAAAATACATAGTGTTGCCAGTCAAATATTTTATCATAACAGGCAACACTGTCATATGTAGTGTCATATCGGCGTATACTCCAAACTGTATTGTAAGTTGTAATCTGAATAAAATGCTAATAAGAGTTTTTTTTTTATCTTTTCTCTCTAACCGATATTTCCGCTGTACATGTTACGAGATACAAAGAAAGTTTTAGTTTTAAATTATTTAAAAGTAACATTGACATTATCAAAACCTTTTGTATGACACAATTCAATGGAAATGAGATATTACATTTACACATCACTGGCTGGACAAGGTCATTTATTGTCTATGGATTTATTTTAGAAAGATTGCGTCTTTAAACCTGTAAATTGATAATTCTAAATTTTATTTTTCTAATAAGTCTGTAATTACAGCTTTACGTATATTTAGATGGGTTTGTTATAATTTCACAATACCATTGAACTGGTGTACACCGGTTTGGGCCTTTTTGAGGTTAGGGTTCTTAGACAGGTATATTTCCACTAGCATTTCATCCAGATCACATGGTACCTGTGGAGTCAGTGCGTGGGGGAGGCGGAGGCGGAGGTGGGTGGTGGCGAGGGGGCGGAGGCGGAGGCGGGGGCGGGCTGCAGCGGCTGGAAGGCGGAGCCGAGCGAGGGCCGCAGCGTGAAGCCAGCCACGCTCGGCTTCATCATCATCGCCTCCGTGTACGCACCCTCGCCGGCCTTCAGGTTCACCTGCGGAATTATAAATGGCACAAATATAGATTCTGTATTTATAAATTTGAAAAACAATTTTGCATATGATCATACTTAATATTATAAATGCGAATGGATGGATGGATGTTTGTTAATACATATCTCTAAAACAGTTTAACGTATCACGATGAAATTTAGCACAGATATAGAACATAGTCTGGACAAAAATTAGGTAACTTAGCAAGTTTTTTTAAATATAACTCAGAACACCAATGACAATGATATAAAGAAATGTAGAATAAATTATAAATTTTACTATTACATGCCCTTTAATTCCCAATTTGATTTTTTTATCTTTAAAATGTAGAGGGGTCAAGATAGTCCTCTCCCCCGCCAAATTCAATTTTACTTCCTCTCCATTTTCTGTGCACAAGTTTGGAAAGGAAGACATTAGACCTCCGGCACACACATATCTCACCTCTTCAGGGCTTCAACTGAATCAAATCTTAAAAAAAATAGGAATGATAAATATAATACATACCTTCTCACAACCATCGGGAGGTTCACGTGCCAAGAAACGATTTATCTGGGGAGAAGTGCCGAGTTTAGATCCGTCTAGATCAGGGGATGAGCAAACACTGCCACCTGGAAGAACAATAAAAAATAATATTAAAATTAAATAACTCAATCACTTTCCTTATATTAAAAAACAAACGAAAACCAAATTATTCACTTCAAAAAGCAAATGAATGATATAATGGATTAATAACACTAAATATATTCCTCTGGCCTGACTTATTTACTTGAAGACAGTTGCCAATCAGTGTTGCTATATTTAAAAAACAAACAGAACTTTTTCAACTCTCATTATACTTATATCCCTTGTCCCCAATTTTGTATGTCATCAGACCTTTAGTTTTACAAGCCAGAGAATTATTGTTGGCAAAAAAATCACACTCTTCATCTAATAACAAGCAATAATCCATAAAAAAAACCGACTGACAATATGACACTCTAAAGAATATAAAAATGACATTTAGCCATTGGATGTCACAATGGACATACATACTCAAGAAATTACATTTGACAGTCGTCAAAGCAAATAAACAGTATGGACATGCGGGTATAAAGGTGTATGTACGGTGCATGTAAGTCTAGTCTGAGTTGCGAGGGGTTATCATTAAGCAGTAAGTTTCTTTATAGACCTGCTGCTAGTAGCTCCGCGGAGCCCGCACTGGAGAGTGACCCTCGCGATGGAGGATCTATGCCCACAAGCCAGTTTGTTACTTATCGTATTTAATAATAAAGCACATTTTCTATCAACTACATCTCTACAACATTTATACGTAGACCAACAGCCATCTTCCCATTAATTAATTCACTAAATTGTAACTTTTAAGATTGGTCAAACAATATTTTTTATCTTTATAAGTTTAGATATCATAGGATCATACACTTTATTGATTTAATTCTAACATTATTACATTAAAGACAAAAAATGGATAGCTACATTTAATTAAATTATATGCAACAGGTGGGGAATAATAATTTGGGCACAAACATTTCAATGCATAAGAAAAAAGTTAAGGGTCAGAAGAATAGAATATGATAACATTATCTGTGTATTGGAAAAAGTTTAGTATTAATTAGAAATGTATACAAGAGCAGTATATGTTAAATAAACATATTTACCTGAGGAATGGGCCGTGTGACAGAGATCATGTGGGGTCTGTGTATTTACGGAGCGTCGTAGTAATTCCGCGAGTGGGGCACGATGGCCCTCCGGTGTCACCTGGTATATACAAAGTTATAGATACATCAAAAGAAACTTAAATAACTACCTAGTGATGTAAACTTAAATTAGTTCATAAGGCCATTTGAAGGAAGTAAGCTAAGTCATGATAATACCTTTGTTAGAAATACACAAATTAGAACAGTTAAAGATCTTCTAAAAAAGAATTTTCTAATTTAGGAATTACGTCATATTAAGTCACATTAAATTTAAAAAGATCACCTTATCTCGTAGCCGATCAAGATGTGGAGTCTGAGTGCCGCTGGCCGGGCATAGAACAATCCGTTCAATCTCTTGATTTAGTCCCTCAACTGACGAACGAGCTGCCCTAAGCGGTACACCACCGGTTCCAAACCGAGACCCTTTAAAAATTGAAAAACAATTCCTACAGACTCTATAAGCAAATTTGCTTAATATTATGTGAATTTGTCTAAAATTAAATATGACAACTAAGAAACTATAACACAAGTGTTAAATTATAACACTTCAAATGAGAAAAAAATGTGAAAACAAACTACAACTCAGTGTCCCACATTGGGCATTAATATCAGGCAGTTGAGGCAAATACAATGAAATAGACATGTGTAATAGTCATAAAAATATGGAAAAATAATCTTACTTCTTACTAGTGTAATAATGCAAGTTTAGATGGATGGATGTTTGCTAGAGTTTGAAGCCTAAATGGCTATTTCAATGAAACTTGGCATGGATATGGAGGACAGTCTGGAAGAACACATAGGTTTTTGTTTTTTTTTAATTTCACGCAAATGGAGTCACGGGCGAAATCTAGTATTAGTACTATGGTGTCCTTTGCATTACACTTACAAAAACCAGGGCTCATTGTGTTGCCAGAGAAGTCTCCAGATGCGGAAGCCTTATGTGGTCTCTGGAGGCGACTGCGCAGAAAGCGATCCAGCTTATCATCCTCAGAGCCTCTTGATGAACGGCCAGATGCTCCACCACCTTCATCAGTCTACACAATGTTAAAAATATATTTAGTAAAATACAGAAAACAAATTAAAAAGAGGAACCCTAACATTTACAGTTTTATCAGCATGTTTTAAACACCAAACTTAGGTGCAAATAACTTCCTATTTGGTACATGAACAATGAAAATCAATATCTATAGATGTAAATAACAACAAGTCTGTAAAAAACATGCTTTATAAACTCAGTTGATTCCAGAAGGGGTTAAAACAATCGCAAACCAGAGATAGTTACTTTTACCTAATGGACCAACAGGTAAATACAATTCACAGTACCCAGTAACACAAACATGTAAGTCAAATAAGGAAATTATATTATTGTTGTCTTACTTGAGTTGATTTATCAACTTGTAGTTGACCTGCATGCAGATAATAGTCTCTAGACCATTGTCCTTTGTGATAGAGAGTATCAAGGGATGCTGTTCGCCTGATTACACTTGCACCAAACCTTCCTTTACCTATAATGTAATTTAATTCATGTTTATGTTTTAAACATTTATTAATATTAATTTAGTTAATATTTACTAAAAAAATATGCAAAACAAACAATACAACAATAAATTTGAAAAGACCAAAATTGGACAAATTTCCAAACCTTTGTAGTTAACAGCACCAGGACTGCGTTGACCAGAAAGTGCATGGTCAGGTGATATTCGACGCCAAACGTTCGTAGGTGACAGGGTCGGGCTATTACCAGAATTTTTCTTAAATCCACCACTCTGTTTCATCACTGAAGACACGGGCAGGGTCGCTCTCATCGGCCCCTGCTTGCTGACTGGACAGTCTGATTGTTTCCGAACACGGCCCGACATCTTCTTTTCTTTTAAAGTTTCACGGTATTATACACCTTATGATAACACTTAAAATAACATGAAAGTTCACTAAACTTCAGCGTCCAACAAAATATTACACACCGACGACGCCGCACGGCTTCTTTGTAGAGGGAATTGTTAGGCCCTGGAAATCAACTGTGTTACGTGCAGCTGCTATCTTATAAGTATACGATCCAATAACCGGTAAGTCTGTTACACTATTGGAGACTATAAAGTCATCGTACGCGGTGTTCGTGTCGCACTTATATGATAAAACAGAATTCTATCAAACTAGTCACATTTTTTCTGCACTACAATGGATGAATGAATAAATGTGACAGATGACATGGGACATCGCGCCATTCCTTTATTCTCTTCATACCATTAATTTAAAAGGTGACTCTTATCTAAGCAACAAAGAAAAACAAAATAACATTAAAATTGCGTCCTACTGACTAAAACGAAACAATTTATAACTACTCGTTGGCATTGCAATTAACAGCTGATTACTCCGCCATGACGGATTATCTATAGTTAGTTTATCAATTTGGCTATGTGAAACAAAGAGTATATTAAATAAATGTTGCTAGAAGGGTGTAAAAATATTTAAGCCAATAAATAAGAATTCATAAACAAATTAAAAAAGCTTTCATTGTTTTAATAGTTATAATATTCGATATAATATTTGTCATCATCAACATCTTAATTCTTATGCTACTCCCGTGAGGTCGGCGCAACAGGTTTTGTCCTTCACACAACTCTGTCATTCTCCCTTCTTGATTATGTCACTTTTCACGCAATCCATCCATCTCTTTCTACGTCTTCCTCTACCGGCGCAACCCTCCACACAATTCCTCCTGTTACATACGATTCGTCCCTCCTTATAACATGTCCATACCATACCCACTAAAAACCCTCGGGCTCCTCATCGCATTGGCCGGAAGCTCGTACCAAACATGTCCATACCATGCCAACCTTTTACTCCTTGGTTTCTTTTCCACTTGGGCTACTCCCAAAATTCCTCTAATATACTAATTTGTGTATTTATTAATAAAACTCATTACTTCTGTACCTAAACATTTCATTGGTATAAAGTCTATCTTCTCTCTCAAATTGGTTGACACGAAAAAAGCGCCATCTGTTATCACATGACTTTATTTAAATTAACTTTATTGTATAGGTGATCTACTTATATACCAAAATAAATAGAATTATTTATATATATCCATCCAAATGTATTTATGATTTAAATTATTTAGGAAATGATAACAAAGGACACTAAAATAGAAACAATTTTTAACAAAAAACATTTCTTTTTACGGTTTAACATTCTTAGCTTTCATTTGCAAATGGTCATCCCTATCATCAATTTGATTTTTCCCAGCTATCATAATCTCCGAAACGGCTGGTCCGATTTCGTCCGGATTTTCACTGAAGGGTAGCTGACATAGTCGGGCATATTATAGGCTATATATATAGGACGAAGTCGCGGGCAATAATGTTTAAATAAAAAAACTCTTTGTATTAAACATTACATGTTACTAATATTATAAGTGCGAAAGTTTCGATGTATGGATGTTTGTTGAGTATGTAGCCTAAGCTGCTGAACGGATCTCGATGAAATTTGGCATAGATGTAGTTTTATATTCTGAGTTCTGGACGGTTCTGGGTCTGCACAAATACCTAAAAGTTCCAGTTTGACTACCACGGGTAAGAATGTGTCTCCAGTACATTACTATTCAGCCAAACATCACGACTATCTGCCGAGAGATGGTTATATTTCATCAGCTCTTTCGGCAACGAAGGTCAAGGGCTCTACTATTTCTGCCTTCTGTTTCATATATCAGGGAATGAATAATAAAAAGAACTAGATATTATTATAATTTATTAAACATTCCAAACAGTGCCTAATACACTTATCATGACACATTTGTTCACATTGGAATGATTATACATAATTGTTAAAGATATTTCATATTGAATAAAGTGTAACCGAATAACAACCAAAAATTTTTTTAACAATAACATATGGGACCTGAAATATGTCTACATAGAAATAAAAATATATTAACTTAATTTTAACTATGAATAGAAAACAAATATCACAAATAAGAACATAAATTATGGGATGTTTTCCCATCAAGTTTAAAAGTGCTTGGTTAAATGTTCTTGGGGGTGGGTTTTTATCTAACACACTCATTTGTTGATAATTATTCTGTAATTAGACTTTGTCATAAATATTTGCGTGTGACGATAAAGCACAGCATTAGGCGCTAATAACCCTTAATTTATTTATTTAAGTTAATCAATAATAGTAATAGATAATAGTTCACCAGGCCGCCTCTTACCCAACCCCCCTTTAAAGTATATGATAGTTATATAGGTAATAAATACCTTTCGCTACTTAAACACATTAAATGATAACTGTATTTAATTTATTTCAAGTCATTTATAAATATTGTTTTTTAATAAACTTGATTTCCACTGTCGAAAATCATATAAAAAACCAACAATATAAATGTCTTGGCCTGGGGCTACGCAATCGGCTTTTTATTGAATCATATTTAGTTCCAGATTTTTTCTCAATATGGCGTAGGTTTTTATATTCCTGGTCAAGTTATACAAAATTATATTTTTATCCCTCTTATTTTCATAATAATATAGACATCCCAATATTATATAGTTGTTAAGACAGTGGGAACTCGCAGTGTAACAAATACAGCACATACATAATTTTAACCCTCAAATGCATCTTGTTGCAAAATGTACATATACCACGTTTTACGTTATTTGATTGAAATCGTGTGGTATGTGTTTCCGAACGCAGTTTGACGACCATAGATAATAAATATATTGAGTGTTTTTTTTTTCATATTTTTTCATAATAAATACCTATTTTTTTCATTTTTTTATGTTATATGTACTTAAATACTTTCCAGGGCGCAATAAAAAAACATGCATTTAAGGGTTAAATTTCTTGCTTTCTACCGAAGGTCAAGCACTAAATGTAACTTAATGTCTTTTCATACAGGTGGTATTATGTTTTATGTACATAAAAACAAAATGTATACATAAATGAATATAATCAACGTAAACCGCATTTCTACTTCTAGAATACTTATCAATATAATTTCTTATGTTTACACCATTACGTTCACACCTGAATAAAGGTGACTCTCCAATATGACACCAATAAGACATTATCATCCCCTTCATTATTGAAATTCAAGGGAAAAAACACAAATGAAAAGCAATCATTTTCAAATAGTAGCCACTTAAAATAATAACATAAAGTACATAACAAAATTACAATTTAGACGAAAAACAAAGGTATTCCATTATAACCATTAATTTTTTTCAAACTCACGGTACATCAATTTCAAACTTATTTAATATTTTAATAATAGTAACAAAGCAAATAATAGTACTACATTATTAACATCGAAACACTACGAATATAATAATTATTACACCATAATTATATTATGTTGGGTTTATTATTTAACTGTTGCCCGCAACTTCGTCCGAGTTGAATTGATTCTTTTCACAAATCCTATAAAGATACTTCGAAATAAAATAGCGTGAGCATTAAGTTTAAACTTATGTTACTCCTGGATATAGGTTACTTTATTTAAAAGTCCCGTAAAAATCGGTCCAGCCGTTTCAGAGAATACTTGGATCAAAAGTGGCCTTGCAGAGAGAAAACAAAATTATAAGTACTGTAAACACATCATGTGTACGAAATATGATTTTTTTTCTATTTTGATTACAAACACTTCTCATTTCTATATAGATAGATTGAATGAATTTTGTAGATAGACTTTTATAATAAACAAATGCATCCGCGAATAACGGGTTATTTTAAATTGAAAATTAAATGCGTATAGAGTTGAAAACCAAAATTAAACTATTTTTTTTAATTAGAAAACAAAGATGTACTAATCTGACTATTCCTTTTGTGATGTATAAAATCTTAAAGGTAATTAAGATTCGGAGGTACTTGGTTCAGTTTGAGCAATCTTCATCCTCTGTTCCGCAATCCATTTATGGATTCTCTCCTTTAGTTCGGTGTTGGACTTCACTTGGTCCATGGATAGCGGGGAACGGTTGAATGGATCGGATTGATCGCTCAGAAGATGTCTGAAATATAATGTTATTTGGTTTAATGCAATTTATAAGAAAAGTCCTCTTTTATGTCTCAATTTATACTAATATAATAAAGCGTAAACACACACTATTTAGTTATGTAGAATGTGAGCAATCACAGTATATTTTTCATTATATTTTTGTAAAAAGGCCTACACTTACGACACTTCGTGTCGACACATTGGATAACAATTACCTTTACCATGGCAACCTTGCTTTCTTAATGTTGTCAGCTTGTAGTTTTTATCCCTTTCCCGCATGTTGGTTTTTTCAAAACTGTATTCTCCCAAAGATTAATAGCGTGAATATAGTGAAACTAGAGCGTGTCGTAAGTATAGGGCCTGTTATTAAAGAAGGAATTATTAAGAAATTATTAAGGAGATTGCTGCTGTTCTGTTTATAGAAGAAGTATAGCTATGCTGTGATTACTGACATCCATAACAAAGAAGTGTTTGTTTACGTTTTATTATATCGGTATAGATTAAAGAATATAGATGAGTACCTGGCGATAGTGGTGCGGTCGACGGTGGTGCGCGAGCTGGGCAGCAGCACGGGGTCCAGCATGAGGGTGCTCATGATGGGGTCGAGGAAGTCGTCGGGCGCGTTGGCCAGCAGCTCCTCGTCGCGCCGCCGCTGCACCGCCAGCGCCGCCACGCGCCCCGACACCTCCTGCAGCGAGCTGATCAGACCGCCGCCGCCGATGCGCACTGGAACACCAACACGGACAATCTATTAACTTATTAAAACTTTCGTGAGACATTATACTATATGAGTTATAACACGGCTAAACTCGCGCGTTGCGGGCGTTGGCACGCAGTGACCGTCGCGACGCGATAGCGAATAAAGCCGGTAACCACTCACCCTGAAGAAGGACCCCCGACGGGTCCGAAACTGGTCGGTGCCTACACCGGAGTGTTTTCACGTGAGTTTAGCCGTGTTATAACTCATACGGACAATCTATACTTATTTTTATATGAAACTACCTGTTTCTCGTGACTTCTAACATTACATTATAAAAAAATTAGCACATGTTTCTCTCTGATACGCGTAGCTTTTTAATGGTGAAAGAATTTTTGACATCAGCCCAGTAGTTTTTGAGTTATTTTAATACATACAAAAATTCAAATCTTTTCTCTTTATAATATTAGTATATAAGGGGATAAACGAGTGGTGGTAACAACAATATCGACACACATGGACATCCGCAACATCAGAGCTATATACAATGTAGTGCAGTCTTTTATAAAGAGATACTTTCGCTTCTTGAAGGACTATACTGGTTTGGATATGAACTTGGGACTGCGTGGTTCTACCATCTAAAGTCCTCAATCTCAAAATAATAAAAGAAAAAATGAAAATAAAAATTGGCCTATAGTTATTTCACGTGCATTAGCTACCTTCCCGTTAAAGTCCCGATAAAATCGGTCCAGCAGTTTCGGAGATTACACGGAACAAACATAAAAAATAGAAATTAGATTTTGCTTATCATCAACGCAAATACACCACGTACACAAAGACAAAATGTGATTACTTTTCAACATTACATATAGACATTGTCAGTTTTACCTAAGACAGTTTCAGCTAGTGAGAAGAGCTGCGGCGAGTAGGACCTGCCGTCGTCGGAGACCGCGGCGCAGAAGCGCTCGTTGCCGCCCAGCTCCACGTACATGCGGCAGATGTCCATCACCGTGTTGGCCGGCTCGAACTCGAACTCCTTCAAGTCCTTCACCTGAAAACATTTTTTATTAATTATAGATAAATCTAAGACTATTATTAAAAGTTATACTACGGTTTTTAAATATCTTGGCGGCCCAAGGTCACCGGCACGCTGCGTTCGCATCTAATTCACACCTAAAATTGTATTTTAAGCAGCGACTCGCGTAAAGTTAAGATCAGTCAAGATATATGAAGACTATATCTGAATTAGGTTTAGTTAATTTTTAATAAACTTTTACATACATAAAAACATATGTATTTTACACATAAAACATACTCGCATAAAACCATACATATATACCTGTCGCTTTTTGTACGTCATACACGTACTGTTTTTTCATTTTCAATTATATACCTTAAAATTCTTCTTATTAGGTCCAACAAGGTGCAAGAGGAAGTAGTTGAGCATGGAGGCGATGCGGTCGACGAGCGTGGGGTGACAGAAGAGGTAGGGCGCGTGCGCGGTGAGCCGCACCAGCGTGCGCACGGTGTCGCGGCCCAGGATGTTGTCGAAGCGCGCCAGCATGCCAATGTGAGATAAGTTGGACAGTATCTGTTCCCGTTCCTGCGCCGGGATGGTTTTCCACTCGTCTGATACTCTGAAATATTATATTTACACATCAAACCGTCGCATGCGACTCCGCACAAGGTACTATTAGTTCGTTAAGACGGTTTTCGACAGGTATACTCAATTTCATCAATCCATCCGTCAAAACTTTTACATTTACAATATTAGTAAAACGACAAAAAAGTACTCAGATCTGCATAAACCATGAATATGAAAAAGAGAAACAAGACCTTAGATTAAGAATACAAAAAAATGCTTTGCAGGTGTTTATAACAACCGAATTAGACCTTTTAGCGTTGAATGTTAAAGCAGTCGGGCAGTAAAATGAATATATTCGATTTCTCATTTGTATTGAATTCAAGTAGAATATAGTGTGCTGTTATGGTATGGGATAGTATGTTATGGCACGATATGGTATGATCTATACTAATATAATAAAGCGTAAACACACACTTACGATAATATATTATTAAGGCTATATATTTTACGCTAATAAAATTAGGAGGTAAATCAATTGGAAAACATCTTCACGTGGGAAAGGGACCATAAACTACAAGCTGCCAACATCCAGGAAGCAAGATTGCCATGGTACGGTAATTGGTATCTAATGTCAAAGGCCTTCGTTGTTATTTGAACGTAAACAATAAAATATTTTTTTTCTAATTTGTTGCGGATGAAGCCGCACGGGAACAGCTAGTATGGTATAAAGTACGTGGCATACTGACTGCAGCGTCTGCAGCTTGCGTATCTGCGCCATGTTGTTGAGCGCCTCGTCCAGCAGGAAGATGGCGTCGTTGATGAGCAGGTTGACGAAACGCAGGAACAGCGGCGGGTGCACCGCCTCCATGTTCGCCTCCGCCTCGCGCGCCAGTTTACTGAAAATATGCAACAATTAACAAGATTTTTTATAGTACACAGAAATATTATAGTATTTCTAATACTTTATTGATAACTAACTGTCGCCAACAACTCCGTTTGTGCGGAATTAAAAAAGATTTTTGCTTCGTTCATGGGAAAATAGCAAATTTTAGTATTTATAAAGTACTAGCTTTTGCTAGCGACTTCGACCATGTGAAATTTAAAAATATAGCCTATGTTACTCAGTGATAACGTAACTATTTAAAAGTGAAAGAATGTTCGAAATAGGCCCAGTAATTTTTGAGTTATTTTAATACATACAATAATCCAAAAATAGGGTTGTAACGGAGGCCATTTTAACGGAAGCGGATGCGGAAGCGAAGGGCTACATCTCTGCAGAAGCGGAGATTAACGGAAGCGGAAGCGGAGATCAATAATAAAATATTAATTGCTATCTATTAAAGAAATAAAAACTAAAACTACGTTAATTCAAAGGACGCGGCCACGGCGTGCTTATAGATGTACATGGTTCTATTGGCACCCGACAATTTTTAAAATAAAGATTTGGCCAACGTTGGCAACTCGCGTATGAGCCTAAAATGTGAACTGCTAGTTGACCGAGCACGTCCGCGCCGGCCGCATAAACGATACCTAGTCGCTCCTCTCGCGTTAACGATGTAAATTAACCTCTGTTATAACTCCGCATAGGAAATAACGGAAGCGGAAGCAGATGCGGAGGTATTATTTCTTGCGGAAGTTCCGCACTTGCGGATGCGGAGGTCCGTTACAACCCTATCCAAAAATACAAATCTTTCCTCTTTATAATATTAGTATAAATGAACGAAATCAGATTACTATTGTTCTGTTTTGTTGGCGTTGAGTGCATGTGTAGTGTGGCAGTATGTGCAGTGAGTGTACATACGAAAAAGCGTCCCTGTGCTCATCCATTGTCCAGAGGAACTCCATGACGAGGTACATGGGGCGGCGGTAGTTGAACTTCTGCTCGAACTGCACG
>LD688964.1:4401293-4417908 GCA_003118335.3 Papilio memnon
GCCTGGCGACAGTTACTACATTATGCCAGTTGTAATTTTCAACTCTGATGTTACAATGTAAACCAAACATTACACATATTGCGTTGTACCCCAGTCTTGTGTCCTTCTAAATTATATAAAAAACATCCAAATATAAAGATTACTGTAAACTATTGTTTTGTTTTATATTTGTTTATACTTCAATTTTTTTTTATAAATTTGTTTACGGTTGGATCATTTTGTTTTTGTTTTTATTATAGCTAGTATCAAAATGCTTAATTGAATTCATTGTCTTTATTTAAATCCAACCGTTACTACAACCAAATTTAATTTGCTTTTTCCTCATATAATAATTTGAATTGCATATAATGTAACTTCATAGTTAATCTGTTCTATTTAGATTTAAAAAAAAAGTGTGTGTCTGTGATACCTGTAAGCGATGCGGGTTTTCCTTGAAGAGCTGTTCCCTGGAGAAGGAGGCGAGGCTGCTGAGCGGCACCTGGTCCTCGGGATGGTTGGGCAACATCGCCTCCAAGCACTCCGCGAGACGCGCTCTGTAATATTACATTTACTATGTTATTACAATTATATGCTCATACATATTTCATACTAGCAGTTATCCACGATATTTTTAAAAATCTAGTAATAAACATAGATTAATTTACTTAGTGATAATATAGTTTCCTAACATAGAAAGATTTTTTTCAAAATATTAGTTTCAAAACATATTAAATGAAAACAATCAAATATTTCCTCTTTATAATATTACTAGCTTTCGCCGGCAACTTCGTCCGCGTCGAATTAAAACAAAAGTATGTATTCATCCAGAATATCTCCTACATCTATGACAAACTTCATCGAGATCCGTTCCGCAGTTTAGGCTACAAACCCTAAGATCCATCCATCTAAACTTTCGTATTTATAATATTAGTATAAAAGGCGCATAAAAGACCCATATTTCGTATGGGTTTGTATTGCAGTCAGGAGGTGCCTGTAATAAAACCTGTTTATATACAAGTGTGTGTGTGCGGTAGAGGTAGACCTAGAAAGAGATGGATGGATTGCGTGAAAGGTGACATGATCAAGAAGGGAGTGATGACTGAGATGACGTATGATAGAATTATGTGGAGGACAAAAAGCTGTTGCGCCGACCCTACGGGAGTAGGATAAGGAGGAAGATGATACAAGTGTGTGACCTTAAATGTGGGTTGTAAGTGCGCGAGGCGTCCCCCATGAAGGCGAGCACGAGTGTGAGCGCAGGCTGCAGCAGCCCCGCCAGCTCCGCCTCCTCCGCCAGCGCGCCCGCCGTGCGCCGCGACATCGTGATCAGCACCACGATGTTCTCCAACACGAACTCCGGGATACATCTGGTGAAGGCGTATTTAAAGCCAATAGCCTAATGGTTTCGGAAACGGACTACCGATCTTGCTAAATATGAATAGAGCAGTTCCAAAACGATTTTTAAGATTTAGTATATGAGAAGTAGAAATGCATTTACGCTTCAGCCCAACATTTTAATTTTTTAAAGAAACCAAATTGGACCTAATTAAATTTACTACATTGTGGTATGTCTATTTTAAAAATTTTAAAAATTGGACTGAAGCATATTTGCTTCTAAATTCCTCATATAGGCTTATTCTCCCTGCAATCAAATAATTTTTTAAAAACAACTTTTTGCAGCATTACAATACTAGTTACATTTATCATAATTGTCAAAACTAAGAACTTTATTACTAATATCCCTTGAATTTAAGTCCATGTACGACGCTGTCAATGACAAAAGTTCGTCATACCTCAAAGTGTCCGGGGGCGGTGCAGTGAGCGGCATGTGCACGGGCACGAGCGTGAGCGGCGCGTAGCCAGCGTGCGCGTGCGCGTCCGTGCGCGCCGCCACCTGCACCAGCCACGTGCACGTCATCGCCTGGAACCGGTGCAGGTTGGTCAGCATGTCCGTCTCCAGCAGCGCGCAGCGCAGGCTCATGAACCTACGGAACAATCACAACATTGTTAGACTGACAAGCATGTTTTTAATCTTAATTAACAAAAAATAGTCAGTCAATATTCCCGAGAGCAGTAGCTATCTTTCCGTAAATCTCCCGTCAAAAAACAATAAGTCTAACCGTTTCGGAGATTGCCCAAAAACATTTGATGTTCACTAAATTTTATTTTCAATATTACACACAGAAAATACAATTTTATAAGTATAGAAAATTTATCCAGCAGTGAGAGCACACAATAACAAGTAATGAAATAATGTGAAAAACTGTATAATCAGGGGACAGAATAACAATTGAATTTAACAACACACACCATTTAGGCTTTAGAACCATGAAATAATAATATACGGTAGTTAATATAAGTAATGTGTTACTTAGTCATAAGATGGTGTCCTCTCTGACGCATGGTCTCCAGCAGGTGCGGTGCGACGTCGTTGAGTGCGCGCTGCGTGCGGCCCAGCTCCTGCCCGAAGCGCCACAGCTTCTCCGCACACACACGGACACCTGCAATTGTACCTTATACTGTAATTAAACTATAATTAATTTGGCGCCAATAGCCTAATGGTTAGAGGTACGGATTTCTGATCAAGTGGTCTAGTTTTCGAATCCTGTCATTCGATTGTCGTAAACCATATCCTACCACAATCCTGGAGCTTTGTTGGAATGGTAAAAAAGTATTAGTAAATTAACAAAAATCTGAAAATATTGAAAATGAAAAATCGTATATAAAGAACTATCACAATTTAAAGTCAGCTGCATAAATATGTTAGCAATTACAAAGCTTCGGAAAATTGTATACATCTTTGGTTAAGTGTGCATGTAGCATGTACTTATCCATCATATGTACTAATTGTTATTATTATTATTGTACTAATTGAAACCGAAGGTGTACAATTTTCTGAAACCTGAAAATGAATACATGATTATCTATGCAGCTGACTGTACAAAGATAACAAGGTAAGGTGATCCAAAGTTAAATATAATGTCCCACAGTTAAGCTCGACGTTAAATTAGAAAATACTGTTTTGTGAAAAAACTGTTTGTCAAATAAAATTTAAAGAGAGACCAAAAATCTTTAAAATTTTCACTGTCTATCTGAAAAAAAAAACTTGGCAGTGATTGTACAGTCAGTTGCGAAAATATGATTAAAATTTGTTTTGATGTTTGAGTGTTCAAGCTGATGATTTGATGATAAAGGTCCATTTTACAAAAAGACGTCGTTTAACAAATGAAAACTATGGCTTCAATATGAAATCTGTTTAAATATTTTTGAGATATTTGAATAAATGTATGATTTTTGAATAAATGAGCTTTAGAGCCTTTTAGCGCCTAAAAAGCAACCTCAGATAGAGGTTATTTGTCAATCGTCAGTAGCTCTTGGATAAAATTATTTTTTTAAGTATTTTGATTACTCACCAAGGTCAATACATTTCTGAGTCATAAAGAAGCACTCGGTGACAAAATTGTAGGTATCCGCTGTGGGTCTTTTGATGCTCTGATTATTCTCATCTTCCCGCGGAGGTAGCAGGCAGGTCTCACTGTGTAAGCAGTCTAGATGCACTGATTTTGCTTCACATTCTTCTGGCTGAAATTGAATGAAAGCAAAATTTAAAAAAAATATATTTTTATTGTATACCATTGGTTTCCAACCAGTGGTTCGGAGAAGCTAAAACATGGTCTGGTTATCATTTTCGAAAGTATTCATATTGACATCTACAAAATTATTATATGTTATATTCTATATTAAATACATTGTACAATAACAAATCAAATAACCTTTTTTTTATAGGCATTTATTTGAATTAATGTTATAAAATTACTTACAACCACTGCTCCATATGTTGGGTCAATTTTGAGAGATTTAGGATCATCAGGCATGCTGCAAAATGGCTGACATAGCTGCAACAGTACAGCGCCCAAGTTCAACATAAAACCATCAGATACACAGTTCAATGTTGCCCCACTTATTTCGCCAGCCTGCAAAACATACACAACTATTATATCAGACAATTTAAGTGAAATTAAGAGGTGAAGCCCAACAATAATTTGCATATAAACATTGGTAGAAATGTTTAGAACACAATATGTGAAACCTGAAATATTGATCTGAATTTAATAAATAAAACATTTAAAATTAAAACTGCCAAAACAATTAAAAAGACAAGCATATCAACTAATTTACTTTGTATATGAGTTGGTCATATATTTAAATAATATTTTTTAAAGTACTCTTAAAAATAACCAATGTACACACCTGTACATTCCAAAGTTTCCCTCTAGCCACATTAGCTTTTAGACATTTACCAATCCAGGTCAGTATACGGTTCCTCATTTGTGCCCCACCTTTTAATAGCGTCAGGAATATTTTGTGCATATTGTTGTTCAAATGTGACGACGCATTCCAAATAGAATTCTCAATCATTGAAGTTCCAGCCTATAAGGAATTAAGAGAAATTTAAATTAAAATTAAAACATACAATTTTCATTAAAATTTAGTAATTATCTTCTGGTCAACAACTGCAAGGATTATAGTAAGATAAATAATTTTACACAAAATCATAATTTACTTAATAAAGTCCATCACATATGTTCAATTCGGTCAGTCAAATTGATCAGTCAACTGTCTATCATCTGTAGCAGGCTTAATAGAAGTGTTTTTGGGTATATTCACAAATATTTTTTTTAGTAGTAAAATAATGTTAAAACAACACATTACCGAATCCAAGGGCCCATCGAAGAACTGGAATGTTGCATTTGGTTTTGGAGGCAGCACAGATAACGTAAGGAGTGCTCCCAGTATAGAATTCTGGAAATGTCTTCCTATTGTTTCATCTTTTGGTTCACATGACTCCATTAAGATTGGTGCAAGATTTGGGTTGCCTTAAAAAGGGTAAACATGATTACTACAAATATATATATGTGTGATTTGATTCCATTGGGGATGTATAGCTGACATAAAATGAGTTATTAAAATATTATTATGAAAATAAATTAAGAAGGCACTTATATTTCAAATCATATCACAATCTAGATTTTACCTGTAATATTGCCGGCACTGAATAAAAAAAATATTTTAATAGAGCGTATGTTATTCAGTGATTGCAAGTTATGCCGGAGATTCAATTTTATACTGATATTGTATTTTGATAGATGTAAATGTTTAGCTTTAGTATGCTTCCAAAATAATTACTGTCTATATATACAGGCAACAATGTAATTGTATTTATAGCAAACACTTACTTGCAAATAAGTGAACACACGGGAGTATGTATATTGGTAGATTGATTATGTTTGACTTCATAACACTCAGTGCTATTCTATTAAGAACTGGTATCATTGCATCTTGCAATTGTTTCTGGCAATCTTCTCCACCTAAAAGTTTATATAATTGAATATTAACAACATTCATGGTAATTTATGTCATGGAACAAATAAAGCATAAAGTATAATTAAGATTACCATCAGCCACAAATGCCTTCACCAAATCTTCGAAAAATGTATGACTTTGTGGATCCACATGTTGAAGCAGCTGGTATAATTGCAATGAGAAATCCTGGTCTTCAAACAGAGCTGGCTGCTTCAAAGCAGTTATGGCATTTCTAAATATTAGCTCTCTCATTTTTGTTAATGTATTCTGCACAATAGCTGAATTTAATTGCTCATAACTTTGCAAATTCTGCATAGAACTAAATAGATATGGGAACAATTGACTTTGTACAACATGTTCTTTACATGCTCTGTTTGTTTTAGGTATGACCTGTGTCTCAACATTTTGCAGCAGCAGTCTTTCAAATAATGCTGGCTCTAATGTTTCCAAGTCTATATAAATCTTAGGAGCGATGACTTGCGATAACTCCTCCAAGAACACTAGCTGTCTATCTGATGAAGGACCATCTACAGCTTTATTGTTGATAGTAAAATGAAATACATTTTCCACCATACTATTGACTGTTTCCAAGTCTTCATCCTCTTGCGATTTCTTGTAATTAAGTTGCTTTGGTATGTTATCTCCATTGTATTCATTGTCATTTGTCGTTTTTACTTCTGACACTCCCAATAAACCAGCAAATGGATTATTTGGATCTGACATTGTTAATTTTCGAAAACAATGATGATGATAATGAGACAATGATAATAACAATTGCCTATTTATGTTATTTGTAATGAATTTACATTCTAATACACGTACGTTTAATCCTGAATAATTACGATTTGTGACTATTCAGTTGGATTCATTGTACGGTTTCAAAATACGCAAATTGACAATTGATCAAAATATGCTGACTATCGTTTCGTTATCACAACTTCAAGTTGATAAAAAATTGTCAATGAAAATGAAGATTAAGTTAGAGAGTGACATTTGAATTTATAAAACAAATCCTTGTATGATTTTATTTGTCACATCACTGTTTAATACAGATGATTTAAATTCGTTTTCCAGAAAACATTTATTTTTATAATTAAGTTTATGTAAAACACTGAGGAAGTGAAATAAAGTAAAATAATAATAATAATATTTACCAAATAAACATTTTAATCATTAGTAAATTTATTTATAATCTGTTCAAACACATTCGTCAAAACAGTACTTTTTTTTCACAAAATTGCACTTTTATAGAAAATTAAAACTATTTTTCATCAAATCCCTCAAACATATTTATAAAAAAATTAAAACTTCATTAAATGCATAAAATAACATCTAAGGAAAATATTTTTTTCAATAAGTTGTAAGTCAGACCGGAAAAAGAAACCACCCGAGAAACAAGTCACATGCGACAGTGGCGCTATTTGCCGTTGCGTGGTTTTGAGGAACTAATGTTTCAGAAATAACTTCTTTGTTTTGCTGCAGTCGTCGTCCGAATCCGAAATCAATATTGCGTATACTCGAATTGTTACGTCGCCTTTATGCAGCAATGCTATGAAAAATATTTTATATGGCGTATAGTAGTCGCACATAGTGAAACGTTAATTATTAATGTAAGATTGGTAACACTTACTATTATTTACTTGTTAGGTCTTAAAATGAATGCGTGTCCCCTATTATTTGTACAAGTGCTTGCTTAGCTGAAAAATTATTACACGTGGTATATATGACTTACACATATTTTTATAAATAATACGCGTTTACATCATATAGGAACGCTGTTATTGTATATATTGAAATTTGAGTTATTTTCGTAAATTTTATATACATGTAACAAGATGGCGGTTGCTTCCCCAAGCGCTCGATAAAGGCGTCATTTGATGCGTCCTATTTTTGATTCTGTATATCTGACAGTGCATGAACTAATTATTAGCTTTAATATAGATATTTAGCCTAAATTACTAAGATTATGGTGTCGGCATCGGACTGTTTTTTTTTTATAAAATTCGAAGGTTTGCCATAATTTCAAGGTATAAAAGTAAATATTATACTACCAAATTGAAAAGCCAACAGGTGTAGTTGTGAGTCACTGTACGCCAGTAAACATTGTGTATGTGTGTGTAAGCGTGGTACGCTACGTGACCTCGAAAAAGGAAGGACATGGCTATCTTGACGTTCTAGAAGGCTGACGTCATTCAATTTGATTCGTCGCGTGAGCGCAACGCACAGCAAGACATTGTGAAATGTGAACGGCCACCCACTGCTTGCATTACCACTTATATCTACTAATTTATTTATTTGAAAGTGGTGGCTATGAACAGTTATTCCACTGTTTCTATCCATACATGTTGATTTTATAACTGCGCTACACTAATTTGTGATTCCTGGAGACATTATCCCAATGCTAATTGTTTCGACGAATATTAGGTATAGTATATAAGAAATCAATGACGATTAATTCCACCGCTAACTATGATTATATTAGACAATGAAATTTATTAACGGATACTTATTTGGCTTAATTTCGGTTTTACACAATATGAGGTTTCAAATACATACGGAAAGGTTGACATTTCTATGTGTGAGTGACTTATTGCAACATCACAATAGCAATTATTCTATTAATGTAAGTTGGGTATGGTTTTATTAAGTTTTAAAAGTTTTAATTATTTTACAGCAGTCAATTTCCATGTTTTTTGTTTTTTTTGCTTATTAAATCAATTCTAATAATAGTATTCCGTACAATGTTCAATTTAAATTAGTCGGGTTATACTGCCTCATACATAGCCATTTGCGACGTTGCCAAGTTTCTTTTTATGACGTAACGTGCAGCGTATTTAACGATTGACTAAGAAATTTCGCACTTAAGAATTATCGTAATGTAAACTTTTAAGATTTTACAATAAATCGACATATCTTTTGATATATCAAAGTTTTTTGATAAGGCCTTTTTTTAGATTATAACGTGGATAGGCATTAAAATGTGCTAATACGTCATTTAAAAGATACACGTCTTATGGAATTTTTATAGCGTAAAATTTGTTTATTTTAGGATGCGGTATTTAGGTCTCAAATTATTTTTTCACGAATTAAATAACACTGGCCTGTAACAAAATCTATTAAGAATATATATATAAAAAAATAATAATTCGTCCATTCTTATCGAGATTTTTTTGCTCTGCATCTATTTATGTTAGTAAATTTCTTTTAACACTTCGAGATTTTGTGATTTTTATAAGTTCAAATTTTTAGAATTACCGGACCTAATTTGCCAGCCAGCGAGAATGAGTGAAAGAGAGTCATTTTGGAAGTCACATCCACTCGCGCAGATCTTTCGCAATTCTGTATTCTACAAAATCGCAAACGTAAACAACAAATATATGATAGATAAGATCTAACTTTTTTTCTATGGAATCAGTCGAATTTTGGTTTTTCGTGTAATTTGTCATCTTCTCATATACTTCATTTTGAATCTTTTAAGTTCATTTAATTTTTTATGGTAATCATAATTTGAACAATGTCCAAGTCTTAGACTTTTGATTAGAATACCATAATTTTTAAATCCTACGTGCTGATCTTGTTTCCATCTTATAATTCGGTTTTGAAGCATATATACGAAAATTATAAAGTGTGAAAACAAAACTGAGTGATAACAATTTTTTTGCAGACCAGTGTTAATAAAAATTGTTGATGACATTACCCGGGACTTGTTTTAAGTTTAAGATAATTCATATATGTGTTATTATTAAGTATAAAATATATAATTTCCTTTAAATGAACTATTAATTGATAAATAAACTTCTTAATATCATTTTTAGAAATACAAATATTAAAATCAGTAAGATAAAAAAATATAAGCGGTACTGAATTATTTTTTAAAGATAAATAGATCCTCAAATTTAGACATTGAGTTTATATACTAAAATAGTAGTAAATAGTTATTTTATAGAGTAAAGTTTTCGTCCTAAATTAAAGCGGAAATATGAAAGCTAAGTAGTTAAAACATTGCAACAAACGTGTAATATTAAGTTCACTCAATAATCAAATCATTTCTCAATTCCAGTGCATCCTTCACAATGGCAGAGACTGCACCGAATGTTCTGGCAGAAGATTTGGAAGACGGTGAGATTGAAAGCGAAGCAGAAGAGGCAACAGAAAATGTGGTATCCGGCAAATCAGACGAATGTAATATAAACAATGAAGAAAATCAAGATATAGATAAGGCAGAACAACAACAATTTTATTATTCTAAATCAGGTAAGAAGAAAAAGTCGAAGTCGCATAAAGGTGAGCAAAAATTCAAGGATAAAAGTAAAAAGAATCGTAAATATACTAATCCTTTAGACGACGATTTCGCTGGTAATATTGAAAAAGCTATAAGAAAAGCTATGAACAAAAACGATGATAATCAAGGCGAAGTCGAGAACGAAGCTGAGGAACGTCGTAAATATAAAAAAAGAAAAAAATATGATAGCAAGGATGGCCCGGGTAGAAAGCGCAAGAAACAAGAATATTCTGATGAAATGGATGAAAGCGAAATGATGTGTGTTAGAGGGGCATCGCCAGTTCATAAAAATTCCCCTGGACAAGTATATCAGGAAAATGATAGCTCCTATGCGTCTGATAGTAGCCAAGAATCTCGGGGACCCCCACAACATCGTCCACAAAGGCAGAGACCACCTCAACGAGAAAGGAATAAGAACAATAAAAATGAGCGGAGAAGAGGTACTCATCCAATGCAAGATCCCGAAGGTGTTTGTTTGTACTACATGCAGGGGAAATGTCAGAAAGGTGATGAATGTCTTTTTTCACACGATGTTCAGCCTCCTCGAAAGATGGAGCTTTGCAAATTTTACCTTATGGACTGCTGTGCGAAACGCGATAAGTGTTTATATATGCACGCAGATTTTCCTTGTAAATATTATCACACTGGGCTTCCTTGTATATATAAAGACGAGTGTAAGTTCGCACACGGTAAACCATTGAACGACAGTCTAAAAAACATTCTTCTAAAGCATATAGAATCCGCACCTAAAGAGATTTTAGGAGATTTCCCAAGATTAAATAGGGAGGGAGCCTTAAAATTGATACAAAATACTCAACTAAAACTAATGCAACAATTTTCAGAAAACACTGAGTCTCAAGAGAGAAGTATTCCATCTCTTTTTGAATTAAATATCCCGATTCCTCAAAATTCCCCGGATAGCTTCCAAATGCATCAGTATAACAACGAAAGGCAAAAAGTGTCACCGAAAATACGACAATCGAGGTGGCAAAATGAAGGCTCAAATCCGAATTTTGGTATGAACATGTCACCCAATGGTAATACGAGCTCAAGTAATATTCTTAATATTAAAAACTTAACAGGAGTATTAACGCCTAAACAAATTTCAGATCTTACCAAAATGGGTATTGAAAATTTAGACCAACTAGGCCAATTAACTGTATTACAGTTAAACAGTATTGGTATTTCCTTAAAACAAATAACAGAAATACAATTGAATACAATGAGCATTCAAAAGTTAGGTTTAATTAATAATATCGATCAACAGGCGCAAGCATTTATAGGATCCAATGCCGGGGCTCAAGATATGGACCTAAGAGTGCCGCCTGTGCTCCAAGTTTCAAGCAATGCACCAATATCAGCCGACTTGCCCGGGCATGATATTGACATGCGCTTTCAGCCTAGTGTATCGCTTCAAAAAAACGAGGAAATCGCCGACACGAGAGAAGGTAAAAGCGCGGAGCAGAATAAGGATATGATTGACATAGACCAATACACCAAAGACGCCTTGAAGTTTGCGTTAAAGGATAAAGAAAATATTGATATTTCGAACGAGTCATTTGAAAATGAGAAGCCTGTTCCATCAATAGAGTCAAAAGATGTCGATCACAGAGTATTGCCTTTCGCTAATGACGATCCAAGAATGCGACATGCTAAAATAGAAGACAAGCCCAGACAAGCAGATACCGACATAAGATTTCTTCAACCGGAACCAATCTTTAAAAATACCGAGAAGCGTCATCGTCGCTCAACTACTGATGACGAAGATAACAATCTTTTGATAGACGAAAAATGGTATTCAAGTGATGAAGAAAAAGGAAGTAAGAAGAAATCACCGGCCTCGTCACCAAAATCTTTAATGTCACCGCCTGCACCTCATATCATAGAACCATCGACCGTGTTAAGTAGACTAGGAGACTTGTCAAAAATTGATATCAGTGAAGAGGTTACCAAGTTGCTCAATACCATGAAAAACAACACACAAGAAAATAAACAGAGCACTGCAGAAGTGTCGGAAGCTCGCATGTCACGAGATCCTAGGTCGAGACGTTCTCCGGATAGAGTGAGCGATTCTGGTAAGACGATTAAGAAGTCTCCAAGGGTGTCGATTTATGAATGTATAGATGGCGAACCCACAGATGGACGTCGAAGAACTGATGTTGATTTACGACAAGCCGATTACAAAGTGCCAACTTTTGGCGACACTGATTTAAGGCAAAGCGCCGATGGCGACATTGATTTTCGGTTAGGATTACCATTTAAAGCAATACCGAATTACACACCGGCGTCCGAAATAAATGGTTCTATAACTAGTCATCCTCCGATTTCGTATAAGCTCGTAACTATTGACATACCCCGACCCGATTATACAGACATAAGAAATAGCACAGCGAAATCACAGGCTCTACAGGATCCTAGGTTAAGAAAAGTGTTTCGACTATCGGTGGACGAATCCAACAGTGACAGCGAGAAGCCTCCAAAAGTGACGAGTACAGCGCCGCGGGTCGACCCTCGACGAAAACCAAAAGAACCTGAAATAGTGTTAGAGCAGAAGTCAAATTCCATAGATTTACAAACTATACTACAGAACTCGAATTGGTACAAAGACTTGAGCTCCACGCAGAAAATATTTGTGAATCAACATTTGGTTCCTGTTACTCAAATGATAAAACAGTATCAGCAAGAGAAATCTTCGGGTAAAAAGTTCGACATTTCCAGTGTACAAAGTAATACAGTTTTATGTAATATTTTTACTAATTTAGGTGTATCTTTAGATGAGAACGGTGAGTATTCGTATTTGCCAAAGCCGAAGGAGGCCTTATTGAAAACGCCTGTTAATTTTAATCAAGGGAGCATGCCGTTCAATATGAACTCCGCCGGTGGGATGGAGCCGAATATGAGTATGATGAGCGTTCCGCCTATGGGTATGGGGGCCGTTTCCAACATGAACAACATGAACAATTTAAACGTAGGTCATATGCATAACTTTAATCAGCCGCTCTCGGACCCCAGAGGAGGTCCAACACCGGGTCTGCTCGGTATCGCTCCTAATATTCCTCACAATTTTAATAATAATTTTGGTGGGCCGAATAATTATGGAAACAACATGTCGTTCAATGGACCTCCTCAGGGTAATGACTTTAATTATATGGATGGAGATCAGAATTTCCAGAGATTTCCGAAAAGAGGTGGTCACCGCGGCAGAGGGAATGACCGGTGGAATCGAGGGGGCTCCGGTCGCGGACATCGGGATAGAAAAAACTATAACGATAGGGGTAATTGGAAACACGATAGACATTAGTAGGTATTGTACGTTATACTCCGCATAGTGATCATTGTATGAATTAAATTATTGTTATAGATATAGTAACCCTTCCACACGATACAACATGTGATCAAGGTGATAATTATTAGAAATGAATAGACTTGTTTTATAATTAATTTTAATTAGAATAAGAATTTTTTGTGTACAAGGTCCAACGTGTCAGTATATAATGTATATGATTTCACTTAAGATGAATTGGTAAATCGTTATTTTTTATATTAAATTATGTTCAGTAAATTGTTGGTTTGAACTGCTTCAATACACGTACTCATATCCAAGCCAAATGTTAAAGACTGAGTACATGTTGATTTTTGTATAACCCGCGTATAGTTTTAACAAGTGGCCAATACGGTTGCTCTCGAGTTGCGTAAGTTAGTCATGTTCCATACAATGTAATAATAATAGTCTAGTGATAAACTCAGGTATTTTACACCATCCTTAGGTTTTTGTATAGTCTTTGACCTATAGAAGACAACTAATACTTATCAAGACAAAGCAATACAAAACATTTGTTAAATATTTTAGAAATTTATCACCAGAGGCACCTATACATTTATAGGTTATTGTTGTAAGAATAGTTTTAAAGCGAACCGAACTTTAACTAACTTTAATGAAAATAAATATATGTTTACTTAACATACTGTGTTAATTTTAAACCTCGTACTATTTTTTTTAATTAAAGGCATTTGTACATTGCAGATGTGGTCGAATTGGGTAATGATAAATATGTATTTTTTTCTATCTATGCAATTCTAGGTACAACACTTTAAAATATGGATGTTTTTCAGTTGAATCGTATGTAAAATATAATTGGTAAGTATGCATGATGGTAAGAATCTTTAAGTAGATAAAAATGAAGTACCTATTATTGATTATCTTTATTTAGTGTTTGCAAAACTGAGACAATGTAGTTTGAAAAATCTATTTTTAATCGATTTCCACCTGACTTCATGTTGACAGCGACCTGCGACACTTTGGAAAAAGTCGGAGCTGGAAAATATGTCACATGTTAGTACATAGTTTCCAAAAGTATAAATATATATATAACATACACATAATTTCTCTAATGTACATATTTTATGACATACATAAGTTTAAAGTCTCCATATCCTCTGAATCTTGAGCGTTATTATAAAACAGAACGCACTGTTTTGCAGATAATTTTGGCTGTGAAACGAAGTAATTGTAAAAGAGTTCCACTTCCCTTCCAGCTGTATCAATTGTATTCGACGAGCATACCAATATAACACCGTTTACTCCAGCACGGAGTGCTGGCCAGCATGATTCGAACCTTTAAAAAAGAAAAAAAAACATATCGCCATCATTGATCCAAAAGCAAGTACTTATAAAAAAAATACTTCAATTGTATTGATGCCAAGACTTGAAAATTGGTGCTTTTTGATTCTATCAGTACTACGATTAACATTTTTATAGGATTACGGGGAAACGAGCGGATCATCTACTGTCAAAAGATGAACACAACATTAGACAAATTGCTAGTGCCGTATGCTACAGTAACAAAATTCAACAAGAAAACATTGAAACGGTACTTGCCTATGATCACCACTGCAATCCCACAGCTCAATGTCCACGTTGTGGCTTTTGCCGTTAACAACTAAGTTGGAAAGTTCAAATTCAACTATCCTGACTCCTTGCGTCGGCCTTGTGACATCGACCTCTTCAATATTCACGGATTCCGATAAAAAGTTTGCTATTAATGTTTTTCCACTCTGCAATAAAAACACGTGACCCTTGTTATTACCATATTTCTTAGTGTTAAATTACTAGAATTGATTTCGAGAATTCTGACCTTAGCACACTTTTTAAAAACATTTTCTATTCTATTACTCGATATTATAATGGTTTTGGCACCTTTATACCTAAGTTTACGAAATAACTAAGAATATTCGATTACGCGATAGTTATGGAATCGTAGTTATTCCGGTATCTTGGAAAACAATTGGAATAAACTTACAACCGAATTCTGAATCCAAATCTCAAGAGTTTAAGCATGGCCTTATCATTGAAGACGCTGTTACATATTTAAATATCGTTTCAATATGTGGCCTTTAGTTATCTAGTCATGCTAGCTTTTAAAAAAGTGAACAGTTCAGGCAAGTAAATATACTAGGTACTTGAAGTGACGACCTGGTTCGACAATACAAGTCATCAGGTGATGGTGGTGTTCAACCAACACAAAGTATTACCGCATCTAGAGGTACTCCAGAGGGAACGACCCTTAATCTTAAAGATAAACGTATTATAACATACATACTTCGCATGGTCCAATCATAATTATCTTTAATTTGTTATGATGCATGTCACAAGTTCACTGAACCACTTGTTCCTTACAAAGAATGAACGCGGCGTAGGGAAATGTAATGAGAACAAATGAAATGTCGAATTACTTTAGTAGTTATACAAAATAATATATTTTACGGGGAAGAGTAACATAAACTTGTTTTGTTTTAGGTACAACTGTTGTCATAGCAACGGTTGTCTGTTGAAGTAACTAACGACGTTAGGATACGAAACTATAACAACATAAGAGGTTTGATAACTGATTAGACATGATAACAAATGATTTGGTGGTAATTGGATTGGACACCTATTGCATCTTTGTTTTCGTACATAACACTAACAATAGGATTTCATAATTTTGTTTAAAAATGAGTTACGTGTAGTTAAAAAAGTGTAAAAACGAACTGAATTTAAAAAACAAACAAAAAGCAAGGTCCCACCGAGATTTGAACTCGGATCGCTGGATTCAGAGTCCAGAGTGCTAACCATTACACCATGGGACCTGTGATAACGAGATTGAATTTTTTTCATAAATTATAAGTGAGCTCGAAGTATAATTAACTCATAAATCAAAAGGATAAAATATCGAATGTCGTTTATTAAGATATCGGCCCCTAAATTATATTTCAATTTTAGTAATAAAAAAAACAGTTCACTCACCTCCAATTTTTAGTTTAGTTCGTAATAGACTTGACGTTTGCCACAAGATGGCGTTTTATCAAACTTTAGGGATCAAGAATTAAAAATTAAAAGCCGAAATTGGTTATATGTTTATTTATCTAGTATATAGATATATTAATCAAATTACAAAAAAAACGATATTAAAGTTTACTTACTACCGGAATCTAAAACGACTCTAACATACTGAGTAGATTTTATATTTTTATAGCAAAGATTATCTACCTCAAACATTTTACGATTTAAACACCATTGCCGTTATCATTAGGAAATCCAGCCCTACTACCAAATAGTTAAATATGTATAGTGTTTGGATATTTTCTTTGCTTTTAATCACAAGCCACAGATCTCCTAAAAAGCTGTGTTATAAACTGAATTCCAACAAAAACAAAAAATGCAACAAAAACCTAATTTGAACCTGACCTAAAAACTTTCAATAGGAATTTCTTTATGACGTGTAACAAATGACGTAAGAAACGTCCCGTTATAAAAAGACGCGAAATTATTTAAAATGATAAAAGAAATGATAAACATTTTTCTCTTCTATTATGAACACTTGATTACACAAGACTTGATAGCCTTATAATTTGATGTTGATGAATGTTTCGGTCATGATAATCGAGTTGAAATTTAAACCGGCTTTTATTTAAAATGATCTCGAGTCAATTTTAACTTGAGCAACGTTT
>LD688964.1:4436551-4448837 GCA_003118335.3 Papilio memnon
AAGATGATATTCTGGAGGAACACGTAGACTACTTACTGTTGTTTTTTAATTCCACGCGGACGAAGTCGCGGGCGAAAGCTAGTTGCATATAATCTAAACAATACATCAAAACGACCATAACACATCCAGTTTTTAAGCAACAAGTCTTGATTATAATTTAGATTACGTTTTATAATGGCAGTAAGTGACCGTTTTGACAACCAAATGATGAACATAAAACATACGAAGCAATATATCATTTTGACATTCGTTACAAAAAAACTTGCGTTCCAATTGTTGTTAAGCGTACATTTCCTTTTATATTAGAAACGTTAATGAGAATCTTGTAACGTAGCGAGCAATAAATCAACAATTAAGTGACGTCATAATATTTATTGCTTTGTTTTTATATTGGTGTTATCTGCCGTCAATAACTGTCACGATTATAAAATCAAGTTCCGGTACCAACTAGTATAACAAATGTGTTTTTTTTAAAGTAAACAATTATGCTTCTCTGACGCATTACTTAAGAGATCATAAGTGTGATTATCAAGTTATGACAAACATAACAAGATAAAGCAATTGGTCGATTGTATAGTAATTGTGACAACGTTGCTAATATGGTGCTGAAGCTGACCCGCTTTACATGTGAATGCAAGTAGCACATCGCCAGCAAACAATATGTGACTAACTGTAACATTCCCACGGCATGCCATTCCAGCAGATGTCCTTCTAACCTTTGAATGCATTTCTACTAACAGTTTAAATTCTAACAGTTAGTATCTATTAATAAATAAATTAGTATCCCAAGTATTATTGGGTCAATTTGGATTAAATAATGGCTCAGATTTCATCAGCTTCTTCATCCATTCCCTCCTGTTATGTTTCTTCAGGTTAGGCAACAGGTTATCGTCTTTTAAATTAATATAACTTTCATATTTTTAATTCTCAATCCCTTCTTATGATGTTCAATAAGGTGGCAACATTGTTGCTCATTTAATTGAAAGTTTATCTATACACCAAATGTAAAATAACTGGCTGGTCTAACGCCTAGGGTTCAATACTCTGCGCCGCGGCCCTAACGAACGAGATGACTCCGGCGCGATAACACGTGCATTTCAATAAGGCACGCCGCTGGATGTCACACATACCACGCTAGTACGTCTAAATCAAGCAGACTTTTTCTGACCATAGCGCCAACATGGCCAGTAAGTGTTAAAAAACTGTTCATGTTAATCGTAACATGCGAATTTATTGTGTTTCCCATCCCACAATTTAGTTTGACGATTCATTATGATTTGAACGAAGTAGGTTCTTCTTGGAACGAACGAAACGAAAACGAAGAACTATGGCGTTCTTGTTAATAGAGCAATTACCAGTTCTGCCTCCTTGTGCTATCCTCTTAACCATCGGACACGTCACTCACTTTCGCCTATTCTTTCTATTTTTACTACAAAAGTTAGCACATAATCAAATATCACATTTCTAACAAAAATATAGTGTAACTGGCACAAGGACTGCGAATTCATTTTATTGTAATAATAACCTACAAAGTAAGATTGTGAAAATATTCAATGAGAGCACCATGTCTTAACGTTATACGATGTGGTATAACAACTAAAACGATATGAAAAAGTGGAAAGTATACGACCACCTCGGAGTGTGGGACACTTATCAATATAATATGGACACGTCGATATTCGTTAACTGCTCATAATTTTTTGCCATCGATACTGTGTCATAACTAAAGCAATATTTACAATGGTATTTTAATTTCTAATTGATTTAAAATATGATTGGCTTATACTAGTAAAAACCATGTTAGGTTTTTAAGTGTGGTATTGATCATTCGTTTTTTTTATAGTGTTGTTACAAATCATCATCATAATCTCCCATTCCTTATCCGACTCTATTTGAAGTAAGCAGGCTTTGGTCTTTTAATTTATTTATCATTCGCCCCTTTTTAATGTTAAAGTAATACATTCTAAAATGAATTATACATAGTCAAATTGTTCAACAAATGTTTAGTATTTACTGTCATCGTAAAATGTACTCAAGATCGTACTCTACTATTTGAACAGCGAGCAACACTTAATTTGTGTAATTAGCTGTCTTGAATTATGTATGTGTGACGCTCCAACAACTTAATAATTAAGGTCGTGTAATTACAGTGAAGGTATTTAGGTGAAGTGTTTGCGACTTTAATAGTTCCGTTACTGTTAGTATTGTGTTGAAAATTCATAAACGCTGATAAAGAGACCCACAAAATACTCCAAGCAAACTTCGGAATATACCATACTCAGACTATCCATATTTTTCATAGAACAGGAAAGCTTATAGTATAAGTAGGAACTGGTATGGGGGGTTAGATTTCCTCCTTACTAGACGTTTAGAACGATTGCAGTAGGGATGTTTACACGCCAGCTGATACCGCGCAGTCCGCTGCGGTATCGCGGCCGGAGCGCATGCGCATCGCGCAACACGCACTAAATACGAGAAATTAAATGATAATTAAATAAAATGAATTAAAAAATGCGCGCGTCACGTAAATATATCCGGGTCATTAAGCTATTGCTCGCTGGTGTCACCGTTTTTTGCGTCAGCTGGATCGCGAGCGTCAATGAGTGGCACTCGAGGGTGCGCTGGGTTGATAGGGGTGGCCGGAGTGGTCGAAGTGGCCAGGGCGGCCGCGGTGGCCAGGTTGAAGGAATGGCCACCATGAGGACGATCGTAGCATACTCCGAAGGCAAGCAGGCGGAGATGGACCGACCCCTGCCAGTTGCGTGCGATCGTATGCCCGCATTTCCAAAAATACCATATTTTGTAAGTTACCCAAATTCGATTACAATTTATTTATGGTATAATTTTAATATTAAAAGAAAATTAAATCATACAAATATTTAATTGATAGCTTAGTCTTTAATATAGTAAACTTAACAAGGGTAAGGTAAATGTAACAGTAATTGATAAAAACGCAATTTTCTTGATCACTTTTCTTCCAATGACAAACATAGGTCATTTCTGAATAGTCCGTATTTTTTAATATTTATTTAGTCATGCAATAAGATGGTCGAGATTACGAATAGCTGATAATTTATTAATATTTACTTAAAGTTTTGATACAATATTTACCTACTCCATTAAAAACTAACGTTATTATTTGTCCATATCCACTACATCTCGGCAAGGAATTTAATCTACATCATAAAGAATGTCACAGTTTTTTACATTTCGCGTAAAGCATGCTAAATCTTTAGTACTAACGGTTGTTTGTTTCCGGTTATTTTTTGCGAACGTTTGCACAAAGTAGGATATTCAAATGCACCTTGCGGAATACTTGAGAATATAAAGATAAAGAAAATACGATCTATTGTTAGTAGCACTTTGTATTCAGTAACACTTCCCGGTTATACTCATTAAAATGTTGTTTTAAGACAACAGTAGTGTCTACAGCATTATGACGGTGGTTAACTGCTAGAATTAATATCGGTATTCATATGTGTAATTATGAGGAGAATTGGTTTTTTACTTGTTGAACGTATACATACAATTTATATACATCATCATCATCATCATCTCCTCCTCCTTTTCCTACTCCCGTAGGGGCGGCGCACCGGGTTTTCGTCCTGCAAATAACTCTGTCATCCCTCCCTTCTTGATCATGTCACCTTTCACGCAATCCATCCATCTCTTTCTAGGTCTACCTCTACCGATGTACCCTCTCCATATTCATAACTAACGTCCTTCTTGTTACGTGCGATTCATCCCTTCTCATAACATGCCCATACCACGCTAACCATGCATATTTATATACGTTTTAAAAACGAAAAAGTATTCAAATCTTTAAATTTTTAAATCATACCAATATTATAAATGCAAAAGTTTAGATGGATGGATGGATATTTGTTAGAGTTTGTAGCCTAAACGGCTGAATGGATTTCTATGATATTTGGTATAGATGTAGAGGATAGTCTGGAAGAACACATAGGCTTCTTTTGTTTTTTTTTTATTTCACGCGGCAGGAGTCGCTGGCAAAAGTTAGTAATACACATTACAATTATGAAGTACAGTCTTTTTTATAAGTTTCGGTTTTAAAAATCATCTCATTATTTTTACGTCTATAATTATTTCTCTAGATAGATATTTATCAATTGCCAAAAATAATAACGTATAATGTCTACGCTCACACTAAATCTATTAAGTCAGTGTATAATTCAGACACATTATCTTGAGGAAAAAATGATTTACTTGAACATTAACCTTGCGATGGTAAATTGACAGTTGTTACCGCACCATTACAAAGTTAAGATCGTACTGTGATTTGATTACATATCATTACCTTCGGAATAGAATTAAAGCTCTAAGTGTTACATTTGGCTCGTGTGAAATGAACGTATATATTTTTCCTATTCGTGTTATTACAGACTATAATAATTATTACATTGCACGCTGTTATTTAATTTTGAACAAAACATGAGGATTTATTAGGGAACCGATAATGCAGATATAATTAAAATGTAACCTTAACCGTGGGGTCAATTGCCATAACAGTTGTATACAAAAATATACTCTATTATTCTTATTGAAAAACTCAAAAAACATAGAGTAGATTTTAGAAAAAAATATTAAAAAAAAAACAAACAAATAATAATACAACAAAAATCTCTAGCAAATATTCATAAAGCCGACCCATCATGAGTCAATAATTTGCATAATTTTATAACCTTCGAACGTTCGATAAAGCGCTCACAAAATATTATGATAGAAACATAGGATGTTTTAGTGATGTTATTCCCTGTGTTACTAAGGGAAGAAACGTTTCATGTTATAAGATTCATGTAAAGCTACAAACTGAAAAAATGCAAACAATAAAATACCAACGCGGAACTTAAAATCAGAAAAACAAACTTCATGAGGTATAAAAAGCTTTTAACCTTAGATCGAAGTTGTTTATTTTAAACGTAAACAATTCTGAGTCCGATATTTTGAACACCATGTTACCTATTAACACTTTTAAAAAAATAAGAAAAAACCTAACACATTGTTTAAGGACGAAAGAGATTGACAAGCTACGTAAAGTTCTTGTTTGAAGGTTTATTTGACCATATTTTAAGACTTACTCTATTAAATATTTATTCGAATTAAATAAAATTGTCTATAGAAATAAAAAGCTCTTCTACTGATTGTAGAGTTGCTTAGGTTATGTTTTATTTATCAATTTACACAAACATAGCCAGTATTAAACTAGTAACTTTATACAAGCATGTTATTTTCAGATATTTTTGTTAATTAAAACCTCAGATCAAAGCATACGTCTATAATAATTATCAGATGTCGTTTTATGTCATAAAATTGTTAATCTTAGCTCACATCCGTTCAGAAATGTTACCACAGTTATTTTATTTACAATTCGAGCAATTATATTTTATTTTTTTAACGACGTAACTATCATCGTGTATCGTAATAATAATGGGTTTATCTTGGAATTACGAGGTACGTTTTCTGAACGAATTTATTTTTAACATGAAATACATAAATATAAGGTGTTTATACATCATTTATGAGGGATGTTTCTGCTGGTATCCGTAATTTTCATTTTAAATTCGTGTGTAAATACGTGTACAGGAGTACAGAACAAATATTGGTACGTCACAGAATGGCATTGTAATATAGATTTCAGGAACTAATTGCATTGCAATCAACTAATAGATTATAAACTCCCACTACAGAAACGTTTTTCTAAACCTACTAGAACCTAATTAATGAAATAAGCAACCAGAAAGATGACTATGAGACTAACCAAATATTTTTTTTTAGAGAAAAATGTACAAAAACTATAAGTTTGTTTTCGTTGTCGTATTACTGAACCCCCGCGGTTCGAGCGTGCTGTATCAAGTCACGTACGAAACAGTGCTTGTGAAAAACTACCCGCAACCGCAAATGTTTCGATTATCGTAATGATAGTGTCCTTGTAATGTACGCGGTCACACTCCTATATCATGCAATTTTATTTTTTACTTCTCTGTAATCTGATTTCTTATTATGACTTAATAGAATTGCATGCCTGAAGACTTGGAAAGACAATACCTACGAGTAAATAGATTAAATTAAGTTGTGTATGGCCATTTATAAATTCTCGCGATTTTTGTATGTATAACGTAATTTTTGTTACTGTTACAATATAATGTTTTCTTGGTAAGAAATGGTATACGGATGAACATATCAAATTACCAGTCTGTCTTTTTATATGTGACTTATAAAAATGGGCTAATTAGACATAGTGTGGAAAACGGAACTTATAAAACTTTAGTTTAACTTCACACTCTATTCACTTAGGTATAAAGAATTCAATTTCGAGAAGTAACATTAATACTTGGATTCAATTCCAGAACCGTAGCTGGTCCCCGCACGTGTCAGAGGACAGCTGGCAGCGAGTGCAGGGCACCTCACTGTCGGTGTATGCCGCTTACTACGACGTCAGGACCACGCAGCGCTACGTGCGCATTCTCGCCATTTTTCATGGTAACTACCAAATACTAGGGTTGTCGACACTTTTAATTAAAAAAATATTAGATTTTTCTTTTACAGTATAATTAAGTATATATTTTACTCGTGACTGAATCAGCAGGGTAATGTTTTACATGTGTATATTATGTTTTTAAGTCTGGGGGTTTGCACTTATTTATGTCAATTTCATTGCGAACTCGTATAGATTAAACGACAGAACGGAATATGATGAATGAAGTGATTTCATCCCTATTCTTTCCTTGTGTGTTACAGGTTCAGTCAGTAGGATTTCTTTAAAAAGAAAATAGAAATGGACACTTCAGACATAGATTAGATAATATTCTCTTGTAGTGTTTAAAAAATAAAAATGTACTTCCGACAGCCCTATACATAACATACCTAAGAATGCTCAGAACTTGTAAAATGCACAACGTGTATCATTGCGAAAGAATTGTTACTACTAAATTGTCTACACTTACGAGCACTTCTCAGTAAAGTTAACTTCGTTTTGTAAATTGTACAACGACATCTTCCTACTGAGTTCAAACACGTAATAAAGTCTATATTAAGAAAATAACATTAAAGTTTTTTTATTAATAAAATGAATTAATTTAATCGTAATTAATATCTACTAATATTATAAATGCGAAAGCTTAGATGGATGTTTGTTAGAGTTTGTAGCCTATACTACTGAACGGATATCGATAAAATTTGGCATAGATGTAGATAATAGTCTGGATATACATGGGCTACTTTTATTTTTTAATTCCGCGCGGACGGAGTCGCGGGCGAAAGCTAGTATACAATAATTTTGCGCATTCGATATACAATATTAAAACAATACATAACGAAGGCAGGTGGCTACTCTAAGATATTATATTTAGCTTACAAAAGGTTTATGTTTTAGGTACTCGTAACTTTATATAAACTTTAAGGAAATCTTCATAACCATAAAAAAATACGAAGAACTTTGATATTTTTTACTCTTATCAGTATAACCATAAAAGATGTTAAACCTTTTCAGTTTTTATGGTATGAAACGCAAGTATATTTTAAATGATATTGTATGTCTTTTTGTGTTGATGTAATTGTTGATAATGTCATGTTTAAGTGATCGCACGTGCTGTCGAGTCGAGCGTTTCCGTTTTATCTTGTTACTGGCCGTATGTCGGCTAAGCTTCGGTTCGCATAGGCAATACTAAACAAAACATTTGGAAATTAAGTTGATATTTTTTAACATATTCCGATAGGATCTTATAATATTCGATATATAAATATTTGATATTTGTGATATATCAAAAACTCAATTAATTTAAGTATCGTTAAAAGTGTCGAAATCATTTTAAATAATTCTTACCATATCGAATTTAAGCTTAGTTGTTGTGTAGATAAAGTACAATTTTAACGTAAGCATAGTAAAATAGTGAATTTCTACGTAGTTAGCTATTATTAATTACACTTAATATTTTGTTCCCAGGTCGAAACATCTCTTCAGAAGAACCATTGTTTTGTCAAACCCGTCCACTTAATGCTAAAGAAGAGTCAATTGAAGTTGTCGCTGCAAAAGCTTTAGAAATGTGGTGGCATGAATGGGATGCCTCTTCCAGTGAAGTTGAAACCCCGCTATTACTGTCATGCCCTTTAACTGATGATTTGAATAGTCTCTCCGTTGTATCCATTGTTACTGAGCCGTGTGATGATCCTACTAACGCATTTGTGCTAAATCCTACAGATGGACTCATCAATTACAAACGTACTTTCACAATATGTGTCAAAGATATGAAATTCAGTAATAATATAGCACGGAGCTTAGTGGAATGGATAGAAGCTAATAAAATATTGGGAGTTGATCGTATAGATGCGTATATTGATGAAGTAAATAAATATAATGAAGAAGTTCTACTGCATTATAAAGATAAAGGTTATGTTAGATTATTTAATGCTCCTATAAAGCATACTACAAATAGAACTCTATGGCAACGCAGAAGAGACCATCTTATAACTTATAATGATTGTTTGTATAGAAATTTGGCAGAATCAGAGTATATCCTACCTTTAGATGTAGATGAAATATTACTGCCAAAAATAGCTTTTAATCTATCAGAATTATTAGTACGTTTAAGAACGTACGGCTGGAATCCGAAAGAATATTCAGCTATTTTGGTACAGAATGTTTTCTTTTTTGATTTCTTGCAAGGTGTGCATAAATATAAATTTACTGAAGCAAATTCTAATATTAGTAAAATGTATGTCAAACGTGATGATGTAAGAATTAAAAGAGGAATAGATTTAGATGTAGATAAAATAGAATTAAAAGAACATAATAGTTTAGGAATATATAAAACGACTGATTTAGATAATTTAGAAAGCAATAAGCGTAAATGTGATAAAGAAATTCCTATACCTAAGTTATCTCGGCACATAGTCCGGTCGGCGCTGGTGAGTCCCGTTGGCTACTACAGTAAAAGCCTGATGCTGACGAGAAGAGTATTAACTGCATTTAATCACTATCCTCTCGCTAATGTCGGGGTAGCAGGCTTCGCAGGATGGTCGGCACCGTTCAGCGAGGTTCAACTCAATCACTACAAGGTTTGTGTGTATATTTTATTATTTGTATCAGTTTCAATTTTTATTCTTTAGAGATTAAATTTTAAGAATAGTAAAATTGAGAAGAGCAATTTAAGCTTTATGCCATTTTGTTTATGTTATTCTAACTTATTAACACTACTTACTGGTTCTAAATTGGTTGGTTTCTTGACTCTAACATGGTTTATTTACGTCGTTTTTTGTAGTTTTAATAAATCTTACTTTTGAAATAGTGTTAACTGACGCAGTAGTGTGCAACAAAATAATCATGTTATTAATCTATTCTTAAAAGTAATGAATTTAAAATACAGAATGACTATTTTCCAGTACTTTTATTAACTTTGGCTGTGATTGTGTGTCCAGGAGTCGTGCAATACGACTATGGTGTCGGAGTGCGAGCGTTACGCGGTGCGCGCGCGCATCGACCGCACCGCTCTACGTCTGCAACCGCGTCTCACTCGCGCCCTCGCCGCTGCGCTCTGCCAACAAATTAAAGCTTTGTAAAATCATATTGTTTTTTGTTGTATTGATAATTTCCATTCATCCTCACAACTCTCCTTATTTAAGTAAGTGAAAGTCCCGTCATAATCGGCCTAGCCGTTTCGGAGGTTACCCGGAACAGACGCGGCTTGTGAACAGACAGACATTTTTTTGAAATTATTATAGATTTTCGTTAACATTAATACGGCAACTTCCTGAAATCTAGATTTTTTTTTAATTACATACAGACACACCAACTTTATCATAAGTAAATATTTGGAAGTTATGTTATTTCAAAGATTTCTGAACGTATAGGTGCTTTTATTAAAATGTCTCGCTAAATTGTGCAGAGCTGTACCGAGAAATACTGTTAGAATGTTCCCGGAAGTATTGTGAAGTCGTGTTCTAACTAAAGTAACTGTTCCCGGATTGGTCCAGAACTGGTCGAGTCTCGCAGCTTATCTCAGATGAATCTGGACGTAAACTCACTATCTGCGATGTTTACTATACAAGGTGCTTTTGTTAAATTTATTATCGAATGCTGGAGAATTTTGAATTGCTACAATAAACCAATAAAGGAAACACGAACACAATTTATTGGCTAGTATTATTTAATTAAAACCTACGTTTATTGATCCTACTTCGGACATTCTGATGTCATTCTAAAAATAATATTGCTACACGTTAATAGCTTGAATTCTTACAAATAACTTTTAGACATTCTTGTTATTTTTTTAAATCTCTTGTAGTCAGCAAGGTCAATAATTATTCTTCAATTCAATTACCCGTTCAACTTAACCGATTATTAAAAAGTATTTCGAATCCTCGGTAGCTATTACATCAATGTAATTTTTCATCAAAAGCATCTTCGCAAAAATGGTAATGCAGTCATATTTGCTAACATCTGCAAGGAAGTCAACCTCCGGTTAAGTGTAACAAATGCAAATAAATGAGCACTGCATTTGCCATTATTATTATTCTAGTGGCGGTATTATCTGTCTCGCGTCTTGCATGTAAATTGTATAGTTGATTTACATGCTAGAGGTTTATTGTGAGCAATATACCTCGGGGTATAGAAACCTAAGCATCCTAACTCCGTGGCCGGGCAATGCCCGCAATTTTCACACGAGGACAGTGAATCTTGGCAGAGTAATAGATAGTGCAGTAGTGTTATTGTTTGGACGTACATCCTTACATAGAATAGCACCGTTGTATTCAATAACAGTGCACTGTTTATTACTCTACCCGTCTGTTCCTCCCTCGTGTGCATGTGACTTACAGCCTCAGAGGCGGCAGATTAGCAGTTCGCGATAACTTTCTATGCATTATTGAATGCATTTCGCGTTTAATGGTGAACATGTGAAATATTCAATACTGTTTACCAACCGAAATAACAGCGTTTGGTATAAGTTAGATAAATGATTTAAATATATTATTTGCCTTTTGCCAGCGGAGTAAGTTTACGAAGAAATAAGTACACTGAAAAAGCGTACGTCGTTTAAGAAGGTTACAAGTTAATATTGATAGCCAGTAACACGTGTCAGTACAAGCTGGCTCTCTGAACGTGATCCTCACATATGAAAAAGTCGCTATTAACTCTCGTGGTACGAATCCTACGTGCTTAATATCTCTTAGCTACTAAAGCTAAAATGTTACTCAATATCTTATACGAATATTATTGAATAAAGCTTAGAAACAAGGCGTTTTTGTTTCTACTTTTGAAAAAATTACACTTATTTTGGCACGGCATCACTAAGCTCAAGAAACACGTAGCAAAGAATTGCATCTTCGAGCTTTAAAATATAATTTTAATACCAATTAATAGGGAGTATACGTATTTATTATACGTGCTCATATTTATACATTTAACTATATAACTTCCATGGAAATTCCAGCTCTATAAATATTAAAAAACTGTATTTGCTTATAGAATGAAAAACGATGTATTGTGCACTACTTGAAGTTATGTCGGCTGTTATAAATTGTTGTTGCAACATTATGCTTTGAACGTCAACGAGTTGCATGACAAATGGAAGTCCGTATTCGATTGCGTTCTTGAGATCTTCGAGAGCGTCCTCCGACAGTGTACGGATGGAATTTTGATCGTGCCTTGCCTTACACGGCTCTCAAGAATTCCTTTATGTCTCTATCTTACACATTTTTTGCTTCAACAATGATTTATACGCTTCAACTTTGATATAAATTGATGTTTTTTAAACTGAAATATCTATAAACAACTAAGTATAGACTACTAGCTTTCGCCCACGACTCTGTCCGCGTGGAATTAAAAATAAACAAATGTTAGTAGCCTATGTCTTCTTCCAGACTATCCTCTATATCTATAGCAAATTTCATCGAAATCCGTTCAGCCGTTTAGGCTATAAACACTCACATACATCCATCTTAACTTTTGCATTTATAATATTAAGTATGAAGTATGATTACCGTACTATATTACTAGTTTTGTATAGTACAAAACTAGACTAAAGCAATTTACTTATAGAGCAATGCGGCATTCGAAATTTCCCTATAAATACTTTTATGTGTTAACTGTTGATATGTTTGTATAAAATATATCTTGCTCTTTAAAAAAACAGAAACAAAAATCTTTTTTAAAAGATGTGTTACCGTAGGTTTTCACGGCTCTGTTAATTGACTCAAACAAACAAGTCACCTATTTATAAACGTAGATATCTTACCAACGAAGTCAAAATGCAATGTGAATGATAAAATC
>LD688964.1:4456682-4469565 GCA_003118335.3 Papilio memnon
CGGCGGGATTCGAACCCAAGACCTGTATATTACAAGTCAAGTGCTTAAACCACTGAGCCACCGACGCTCTATCTCTATCATAGCCATGTAATATTTGATGATGATGATCTCCTCTGTGACGTAACTCGTCAATGGCGAACATATTTCCGAGAGTGTGATCGAAGATGGCTGGCAAATACTAACTTAGATTTGAAGCATTATTATAGCACAATTTAATTGTTCTATTCTTTAGTAAGAATGTCTTTAACAATGGAGGTCAAGACTTATTACGGCGAGTTGCGCTGAAAGCGAAACTGCACAGACTTCTAATTAAAGGAATAAATCCTTAAACGATTCAACATTCTGCCTGATTTAAATTTTATTCTTAACTTTCTTTTAAGTCCTCTTAAAAAGCAATAAAAAAGTAAATGATACTTTTTCTCCAAAGAAATTCTTGTCGAAACCAGAGTATATTTTTACTCTATTTGTGCTAAATATAAAACAGTTATAATTTTTCTGTACAAACCTTTGACTTCTAAAATAATTTTTAGAATTGTTGTATAAATAAATGCCCCATTTAGGATTAATCACAAACTTGTTAACTAATGAGGTATGTAGTATTTTTGACATGAAAGTAATTGTGTTTAGTTTGTTCATTTCATGTCCATCATATCGTATCGTTCTCCGGTACTGTTCCGTTTACTTCGTACTACGTTATGAATCTGGTTTCTTCCAGAATAAAAGACATTTGTGATCGACACCGTGCTTTGTTTTTATTTTTCTCTATGCAAAACGCACACGCGCTGGGTAATTGAAGTGTCATACAAGATTAATGCGTTACTTCACGTTGCTCTACGATCGTAAAATAAGCACGTCAGAACATTGATGGGATTTGTCAAATTATCTTCGCTTACGACCCGACGATTGTTAGCCTCTGGTAATAACACGTTATGATACATTACGACTCGGTAACAAGATGCTAAAACTGATCGTTATATTACGTTTACCTTTATATATAAAGGTATGAAATTAAATGTGTTGTTTGTCCTATGTTTCATGCATATCATGAGTTTAACGTTTGTCATATTAGTCATGGGCATCATAGGCGTTATGTACTCGTTTATTATGAGTGTCTTCTGCTCGTTGATGATGTTACGTCACGTCAGTAAAAGATATTATAGAGGTAAATGGTATATGATATTGACTTGACTAAACTATCGCACAACTGCTTGACGTGCTTTGATTCCTATGAACCTATATGGAGGTGCGCACACTACTCGATTCTTAGTTGTGTAACTAAACAGTTGAATTTACTGCGGAACAATCGACTTTCGCACTAACTATGAGTTGTGGTTTTAGGTTTTGATTCATATCCGGAGTCAAACAACACCAACTATTTTTTCGTACCAGATATTTGTATAGGCTGACTGTGTGGCCTTAATTGCCAAGTAAAACTCTCTCATCTCGCTCGTAAATATCTCAAGACAATTTAATAAAGACGTCACAACGTGTTCAATAACTTCAGATAGCGTCTCTACGCGATTAATTAAACCGAATGGCTCCTGAATACTTTATAATTGTACGTTGTGCTCTTACGAACACCTTCTGTGCGATTGTGTCTGGTCAATGTTTTAATAATGATACGCATTACTTGTTTAATGAATGTAATTATGTCAGTTTTAATAATGGCTATAGATCATCTAAGAATGTTATACGTGTAGATTATAAGAACCTTGTACACGAATAAGTCTTACAACAATATAATTATTACAAAACATCGTTTTGTTTTTATATATTCTTGTATTGTACTTAGATTAATCCCATAATACTATAGTATTCTATTGTTTACTTTGAGACAATCACTTAAGGAACATAACTATATCTGAAACTCATTTTAAATAAATAGAATTAGGAGGTGAACATAGTTCTACAGCTAAGAGTAATACAAAAAATATTTCTGTATAATGGAGATATCAGAATTTATAATATTGTAGGACACACGACACTCGCGTATTTCCAAACAGGGAACAGATTCTGAGTTGATAAAATGCATCAGATAGCCTAGTTTATTGGACATTGTCCTCCACAACGATAACAGATAAGCCACTAAGAAATGTCCCCTTAGAGCGTGTGCACAACTGAAACTAAACTATCGCACAACTGTTTAGTCTCGCTTTGATTCCCATGAGCTTATATGGAGGTACGCACACTACTCGATTTTTAGTTGGGCAATTAAACAGTTGAATTGGTTGCGAAACATTCGACAATCGCAGAACTGTTGTGCGATAGTTTAGTTAAAGGTGTGCGCCCGTTCTTATAGCCATGTCTTACAATGTATGCAAAACATTTTATGCAGAAATGCAGATTTTTTCGACTGACAGTAGTTTTGTCGAGTATGTTAGTTCTATTGTAGCTTTAAATAGACCAATTTTTAGTACAAAATGTCATACGTATCTTTTCTGTATGTCATCAAGTCGCAATAAAGTGTCAATAAATAATTGCTAGTTAGTTTAAGATATAATTAAATAAGGAGCTTTACGAATTGATACATTTTCGTAGTTATTTCAATTTCCATTATTATTGCCAAACATAAAACCACGGGTGTGTAATTACCTATAGCTAATTTGTTTCTTAACTTGATAGTCCATCTCTTTGCCTAGACTATGTAATTTTAGTGTGTTACGAAGTATAAATTATCGTTTTTTTTTAATCAAACAACAAAAACACGTCAGATTTAATTGTTAACCACGGCATTCATAAATTATTGCTATAACAATTTGCCTTAGTTATCCATGGATGAACATTTTTCATACTAAATTTCTATACAAAGGGACTTCTGTGCATTAAATGAATGTGACTTCAGACATACGCTGTCTTAATAGAACTCTGGTGTCAGTAAATTCGGTTTATCTTGATAGAGAAATCCCCACAAGCCACACACTCGGTTTCGTGTGACAAATGAGCACATATCAGAATCGCGGCAGTCTGCGAACCTTTTAAATAAAGATTCCCCTCCTCGATCTGCTTCTCGTAGATTTATTCGCTAAATTCGTACTCTATTTAAATGTAAGTTCCAATTCAATCTGATATTTTAATGAGGTGTTATTTATGACAGTTACAAGTCCCATAATAAATTAAATAGTAGTTTATCTTTTAAAGAAATATCTACAAAGATTTATGTGTCGTGCATTAATGACCGGTTTCCCCAGCTACGTTTAACAATTCGTTAATGTTTTTAGTTGGATAACGTCATGCAATGTGTTTCCGAACTACGTAACTTGAGTTTTACTCCTTTGAATCTTAGGTCAACTTAACACTAATGTATGACTAGGTAATGATAAAATGAATGGAAACTTCAGAAACCCAGCATGATGTATATGATTTATAATGTTGCTAGGTTTTTAGATGTCTGTTACTTCGGCTTGACTTTACTTACGATACCTATTTACATGTTTTGTGTAAAAAGTTAAGAAAATACAAATAATTATAATATATTGATTAATTTATTCAATTTGACGCCAATTTTTTCGCTTTACTGTAACTCTCATTCGGCCTATAACTTGCCTAAAGACCAGACATAATATTCCATCATAGCGTAATTTCTTCATATTATTTGCACCTATAATTGTATTATAATTTTCCGGTAAACAGGACATAATATCAACTACATTTATCTTTTCTTATAATTCATGGTCGATGACGCTTTCCTTTATCTTTTGCAAAGATAAGTCCTGATTTATAAGAGTCGTGTGCCGCGAGTCGTGCCCGACAATCTTTTGTGCATTTCCCCCGGTCTATCAAAGGGAACTCGTTATTTATTGTGTCAACAGTACGTTCGCGAAATTTATTTGAGACAAGAGTATTCAAAGATTTGATTCAATTTAAATATGGTAAAATCGGCCCAGTAGTTTTTATGTGAAATACATACAAAAATACAAATCTTTCCTCTTTATAATATTAGTATAGACAAGCAATATTATGTGTAACCAAATATTATATATAAAAATCTGTAAAATTAGGGACTATTACCCTGTATAGTAATGCAGTTGTGATTATATATTATGTAAAAAGATATAAAAAATAACAGTAACTGTGGATACATTCTCTTAATAAGTTAAATTATGATAAAACACGTGGGTGCTTATTAGATAACATCAGTGAAAGTTGTCTGTTTGGAACACGGGGTGAATGACGTCATAAATTAATGATTTAATTGTGAATTACAGTTGAATAGTTATTAGAAATTATTTTGATTAATTTAAATAATAGTAATTTTGTGCTTTTTCCTTCAATATTAAGATTCCAGTGTTGATAACCAAGAGCTAAATGAAAACACTTTAAAATAATTTACGAGTACATTAGTGAATTGTACTATTATAACAAGTGTAGCCTCAATTCTATAGTTAAGCAATATTTTGTGTTACGAAACCATAATTTTATTGTAACATACTCGTACAGGTTACTTAAAAAAGATATGTTTTTTACACTATTTTGTTATTTAAAACATCTTGATACTTGTTACATTGTGTGTAGACGTTTTTACAAGCTTTCATAATAATGTTAAGATATTAATGTGTAAGTTGACATTCCCTTTTTGTAATTTTTAACCGACCATTTTATGGATAACTGGACAGCTGCGCGTTTCAAATAGGAACCTTATTGAATAATGTTTCTGCAAGTATAGGACATTATATTTATGTATAAAAACTAAAAATAATTTAAACGTTTACATTTGTTGTGCGTGCTTCTCTGATAACAAAAGTTACTAAAGACCACTCTAAAAGCACTAATGCTGGGTTTCTGAAGTTTCCATTTAGTTTACGTAGTTCGGAAACCCATTTCATGAATTTATAGAACCAAAAACACTAACGAATAGTCAAAAGTAGCTGGGAAACATAAAGGAAACACTACAGTCCTAGGGCTATTGCTCCATTCGTATTTGAAATTATAGGCATTAGTGTTTGTATTGAGTGGGAAGTGAATCCTACTCGACGAGTGGAACCTGTTGGTAAGCACCGTTGTAATGACTGTTCCTTAGAAGCCTCGAGATAAACCTGAGGAAATTACTATTGCATAACTGCAACTGGGCGTTATTTACATAGATAACGTTTTTATACGCAACAGTTTCAAGAATAAATATAAAATTACACATTTATGAAGGAATTTTGTTTAAATTTGTGACGATAGCGTACATTATCAAACGTATGTTTATAAATCAGTGAACACTATGTTGAATAGTTTAAAAATTAAAACACATTAATATAAGCTCGTGAAACTGATGTATCAATCAGCGCGAAAGGTAAATATTTGCCGAAACCTTAGCCTTTTCTATTTACACTCGAATATACGTGTTTAAAAACTAAGAAAATGTTACTTTGAAAATAATTTGAAATTCATATGAAAACATGTACGCAGAGAGATATAAAATTTCATCGATACAATCTGATAGTATCGTAACAAAACATTTTTCACTATCCACGATTCGTATGCGCATAATTTGAATTCGCGTTCCGTTCTCACCTCGTGAATGCATCTTGATTTCCTGCAGGACGTCGATATGTGCGATTGTGCAGGATTTCGGAATAGCTTAGATATTTTGCACTGAGCATTACCAGAAAACGTTTCGAATGTGTACACGGACGTCATTTATATCATACATTAATATTAAAATGAACAATATTTACTTTTTCAATACATACACGAACAAAAAGAAACATTTGAAATTTCCATTTAGCAATGTTTAAATTAATCTTGATATAATTGATTCACGAAACCGTTATATTCGGCTCTATAACTAAATTAGCTATATAAAAAATCATGGTAAAAAGTCATCTTACTAATATTATAAATGCGAAAGTTTAGATAGATGGATGTTTGTTAGAGTTTGTAGCCTAAACGAATCTCGATGAAATTGGGCATGCAGAGGATAGTCTGGAAGAACATACATACTTTTATTTTCTTTTTAATTCCACGCGGACGGAGTTGCAGGCGATAGCTAGTGATATTATAGTTACACAGAATGATAAATAAATTGTCTTATTAATTTGAGATTTTTTTATTCAGTTTTGCTTGAAGACGAGTGTATATAATAATTAGCTACAGCAAATCGCATTAATTCCAGTATATGCATTTACGTGTCACATATATTCTGCTATAAAAGCTTTAAGCTCATGAATATCTCAGAAATTGTCAGCCGATGAAGAATAATGGCGTGAGGACTGCGAGGGTATTTTAAATAAAAGATTTATGTTGACGTCAGAGGTAATATAATTTTATTCCTTAGTCTATCTACCTTGATAACGAATTATTTTAATGTCTAATTTTGAAATATATTATGTATACGTTTTGTTCAATGTATTCCATAGACTTTCCATATCTTAATGGAGATGGCAAATTACTTAAACATAAAATTCAATATTAATCGCTGTGATAGAGTTGGCATATTGAAAAGAAACATTATAATACAAAACAACGATTACAACGGTGATGAGCAATATAATATATTTCTATCAACTTGCTTTATTAAAATCAAGCCAGACGACGCCGGGCACGAGTTTGTAAATAAATTTGTTTACATTTTATAATGAGTAAATTTTTATTACTCACGTCATTTCTTTACAAACTTGCTACAGGAGGTGCAGTCATTAATGTTCGGCGCGTTCACTCGGTAAATTATAACTTGCAATTTTCTATTTCTTGTATCTATCCGGCGCAAAGCTAATTATGTAACGGATGCACTAATGATCGCTCACTATGAAAACATTAAGAAAATGTAATCAATTGTTTATAGGTTTGTGGTAAATATTTAATATCTGCTTTATACATCTGTGTTTTAATTATAATATTAACATATTGATGTGATTTCTAAGCGCATAGAGTTGATAATCTTACTTATATTATAAATGCGAAAGTTTAGATGGATGGTTGTTTGTTAGAGTTTGTAGCCTAAATAGCTTAACGGATCTCGATGAAATTTGGCATAGATGTAAGGATAGACTGGAAGAACACATAGGCTACTCACTTTTGTTTAATTCCACGCGGACGAAGTCGCGGGCGAAAGCTACTACTCTCATATATTCAAGCGACTTACGCAACATTGTACTTAATTATAATTTTATTTAGATTAATCTAAAACATAGGATTTAGCCTAAATCATTTAGGACATAATTTATGTCATTTTCAAGGTCTTATTTTATTTAAGTACGTCGTAGATATTACATATAATTTTCGTTATCATACACTCAAGTACATTTAAAGTGTAAGAATGGAATATTTCTACAAATAAACCTAGAATTAAAAATACAAATTGCATGGAAGATAGGCCGGAGTGTCGGTACAAAAAGTTCAGAGCAACATGGGCGATAAGACCTCACCTTACGCATTTGTCTCTCACTAGACCGTAAGCATACCGTATTATGTATACTTACCAGACCGGACTAAAATCTTATTACAAAAACTCTTCAATTTAATTGAATTGTAAGCGTCAAATGACAACAGAAATGGGTAGGAAATAAAATTCCTCAACTGTATTGTGTTTTTTTTCGTTAGGCGCATTGCAAAATCAACTGCTTTAGGCAATGTGGGATGGGAGAATTGAACATTAAAATACGCTTCCATTGTGAGGTCTGGACTGAATAAATATTTAACTTGCATACCACCCAGCGCGGCTCGCACAAAGGTACGTATTATACATGCATGATTGATCTTTGAAGGGCAGCCTTAACTGAATTGGAGTAGTTATATTTATAATTGGGCCTTTCATTGCTACCGAGACGCCGTGGAGGCATCAATAAAAAGACTGAGAAATGGACCAGTGCCCTTTTTCAATCGTTCTAACTAACAATGCAATATTCATGCAACTAAGTGTTCAAACTTTTTAAATATAGAAAGTTACTGATACAACATACAGGTTCAACGTGTCATTTTTGCCCGGCTTTTTACGTTAGGACTACGTTTTTTCGGTTGTATAAATGTGTATCTTTTAAATTTTTGAGCAAAATTATTTCTTACTAGCTGCTCCCTTGCGGTTTCATCCGCATTAAATAATAAAAAAATTATTTCATTGTTTACCTACATTTGACAAATTGCAAATGTCAAAATGACATAACATTATGTACACACCATGGCAATCTTGCTTCCTTGATGTTGGCAGCAACTTATGGTATCTATCCCACATTAGGGTTTTTATCCAGAATATTTACCCCCAAAGTTTAATGGCGTGAAAATATATAGCCTAAAGCGTGACGTAAGTGTAGAGATTTTTATTAAAAAAAGAATTTTTCAAAAATATGCTGTAATTGCTGACATCTTAGGCAACAAAGAAGTGTGTGTTTACGCTTTATTATATTAGTATAGATTGCGCATGTAACGTTTTCCTAAACGAGTTTCCCGATTTGGAATTAATTGCAACCAACCTTAAACTTTAATATTTCCCTTTACTAGTAACTATCGATTGTATTTCGTTTAAATACTACGACCAACAAAAATTATAAGTTAAGTTACTATACTGACATCTTTCACAAAAGTTAAGCAAGATCGAGTAGCTTTAACTCATCTCTGCGTTAAACCTTTTAGTTGAAGTAGAGGCCGTTAGATGTCGCTCTTTTACATTATTCATTCCCCTACACTTTTTTGTATTTCAGCACATTACATAAGTACTACATACATCTTACTAACGGTAGAAGATCCTAACTGCAATCAAATAAAAAACAAATGAAAATATCATCCATATGAAAATGATATGAATCACATATGTTTACGGTATCTCTATTATAAATCAATGTATATCTAAACTTGCTTTCGGCCATGATTTCGTTCTCGTAGAATAAAAAAAAAACTATGTACCCTTCCATACTTTGCTCTACATCTATGCCAAATTTCATCGAGATTCATTCAGCTGTTTAGGCGTTAAACATCTAACAAACATCCTTCCATCTAAACTTTCACATTTAAAATATTAGTAAATTAAAAAGCGCATGTTAAAAGTCAATACTGACCAGGATATTTCAACATAGGGATGTAATCAATACGTAAACGTTTTATTTATTTGAAAATAAATTAAAAGCCTGTGCAAATACCGATGTCAATTTCAGAACGTGATGAATGGGCACCGGAGATCGTTTGTATTGGAATAGACCGATCAAATCAACGGATTGCCAGTCGGTTTTACTTATATTTTGTGCTATAACAGATTAAAAATCTATCTAAATATTTCTATCCTTGTATTCAAATGGAATTTGTCAGATCACAAACTTATTTGAATTACTTTATATTAAAGTTCCTAACTTATTTTTTTTAATCAAAAATAAACCAGCGCTTGACCACGATTCCATCTAAACTGTACGAAGTGAAGACGCGGTCGAAGGATGTGATAAGACAAGGTGTTATGGTGTGCCCTTAAATCTTTTCTTTTTATAACTTTCGAGTGTAGATTAGATGCATTTCGTTTAGATGAGAGCCTACTGATAGCGTCGTATATGAAGTAGTCTTATTTTGTATCCCCGAGGGAGGCTTTAGTTTAACTTAATATAATGCCCTATATAAAGGTAGGAGTGAGTATAGTTTAAAACTTTACTATAATGTAAAGTTGTGTAAAGATGTCAAGGGTTACTTATCATCCACTTCATCTTCATTTACAACAACTTGGGAGTGACCTTGCAAAGTTCTGCAAGCCACAGTATATAATCACAAATGTAAATTGGTATATTTGTTTTACTCTGTGGTTTTGCTTTCTGAATTCAAATTCAAAGCATCCGGTAGCGCGAGGTGTGACGTAATCTACGTCTGAATTATTTAACCGTGAGTCGTCCTTCACTAGACATTTAAATTATTCCGCTCCTCTCCGCCGCGCCGTGTCTCCCACCTAATTTACTCTAACCACATTTATGTTTTCAATTTAATATCACGCCTATTATAAATATAGTATGGAGTTATACTGGTTAAATTTTATAAACGCATAGATTTTATAGTCGAAGGTAGCTAAGAAAGGAACGAGTTAAGCGACCGCTGGTCGTAATTATCTGCTATAAGTTAAATTCTTGCATCCGCAATAGTTTAATATTATCTGATTTTAATGGAATAAAGGAGGTGCAGATAAATGATTCCCTTTTCCGCACATCTTTCCCTAGGTAAATCTACCTCGGGGATAACTAGCAATCATAACTTATCTTGGTTACGGGAGTAAAGGATCATTCGTTAGTTAATATTTAATTATAATATAAAATTACACAATCTTCTATATTAATATAACAGCACAGGAAAATCGAAATACTGGCCGTGTTGAAGACTTTTGTGCAATTTAATAGGTAATTTGCAGTGAGGATTGCTCGCTATGAAATATAAAGCACTCGCCTCTGTGGCTCGCTGTTAATAGCATTGCGAAGTGTTTTTGAAAAATGTTTTATATTTGATGCTTGTTGATGTTAGCTGTTATGCATATTGGAAGTTGTTTCGAAAAAAATGCTAGTTATAGCGTTTTTACAATTAATTTTAGTTTAGTAAAGAAATAATTGTAAACATATTAAATACTGACAATTAAAAAATAAGATAAATGTAGTTAAGAGAAAAAAATAGTGTTAATTTAGTTATTAATAATAATGTATACAGAATATTCAAGTCGAGTTAATGTTAGTTAACATTAGCCTCGTGAGGGAATCCAAAGTTTACAGCGACTTACAGCTACCGAACAAAGCTGTTACTCTACCAAGTTAATTAAGCATAAAGGTTTTAGATAAGCCTGAATATAAATACTAATAACCTATACTAATATAATAAAGCATAAACACACACTTCTTTGTTGCCTAAGATGTCAGCAATTACAGCATATTTTTGAATAATTCTTTTTTTTTAATAAAAAGCCCTACACTTACGTCTCGCTTTAGGTTATATATTTTCACGCCATAAAACTTAAGGGGTAAATATTTTGGATAAAAAGTCTAATATGGAAAAGAGACCATAAGTTGCTGCCAACATTAAGGAAAAAAGATTACCATGGTTTGTCATCACGTCATGTCATTTTGACATTTGCAATTGAGAATTTGACAAATGTAAACAATAAAATAAAGTTGTTATAATTCCAAGCGGATGAAGCCGCAAGGGAACAGCTAGTATACAATAAGATACGTAGATATTCTTAAGAAAACTAGCCAATGTTAAAAGTTGTATTTAAAGATACTTCGCTTGTTTTTATCCGTTGCGCAATTTGGGCTCTAAGTCGTCACTAAGATTTACATATCTTACATACATACAAATCCCCATACAAAATACATTACCCTCTTATCAGTCGGGTAAAAAAGTCATGTAAAACGACATATTCTTCTGTCTGCATATGGTACTTGTATAACCTCCACGATCTTAATCTTATTAAAATTGTTTTAATTACTGATAACGGACATTTTGTTGGCTATTAAAAAAACAGTTGAATCAATCCTTAAACGCTTTTCTTTTATACTTCAATTCATTTTTGTATTTGATGGATGAATTGGCCGGCGAATGACGTCAGTTATCCTCTTTTGTTCTCTTTACTATCTTTTTTTTTAAATAAATGCTTTCCGTTGATTTACATATGCAATTTTATTACACAGAAAAGTTCAGAATCGACGTAAAAATGCTTTTACCTCGCTAAATTGAAATTTTCAATGTTCCAGATAATATACTTCCCTCTTTGTCAATAGTAAACTATTTAAGTTCTTGACTTAAAATATTAACATTTTTCATACGAATTCGTACTCGGTCTACTCCAAGTAAACAAAAAAAAGTTTAATACGATTTGGGTTCAGTCAGTCTTTACTATGTGGATTGAATTTGAAGCATTGATTTTCAAATTAAATGATAAAGGTAAAAAATATTAAGCACTAGCTATTGCTCGCGACTTCATCCGCGTGAAATTAAAAAGTCACAGATAAATTACCTTTCTAACGGTGAAAGGATTTTTTAAATCGGCCTAGTAATTTTTGAGTTATTTCAATACATACAAAAATGCAAATCTTTCCTCTATATATTAGTATAGGTAAGATAATAAAAATATCAATTCAGTTACTTTGGTCGAGACGAATGTGAGAGATAGGCCTATTACTAAGACATTCTTGAACACATACTCTATGTAAAGTTATAATTTAGTCCCAGTACATTAACTCGGAATAGTATTAACAAGAGAATAGTAATAAATAACACGGCAGGGTCTAGTTTCGTGTCTTCACACCGCGGCTCATCACTACAGAACGTGTTTAAACTCACAACTACCCAGTTACAAAGTACTATATTATATTCAGACTACTGGTGGAGCAAAATTTGTCTTAGTCAACAATCATTCTGTGAATACTCAAGCAATCAAACTGTAGGTTTCCACTGCGCAAAAAATGTAGATAACAGTTTTTGTATAGGTATTCCGACAATGGAAACCTATGCTAATAATAACAATATTCTTTGGTAGGTTTTATATGATAGATGTAACATTTCAATTTACGCAGCAAGTTTTGTTAATAAAATCGATGGAGGGTCTGAAACGGCTCAAGATGCGGGTTCTTAGACCCGTATATTTGCTACCCTTCAATTGACAGTAGAATTGGATCCCGAATTGTAACCTTTGAAGTAGAATTTCTGATCAAGGTTGTCCGCAATATGTCGAGTATACACTCAATAATACGTTAATTTCATCCGAAATTTCCTAAGCATTTGCTACATAAGGTATATGTATAACGCGAAATGATTGTTAATTTTTGAACGATTTAAGTTACCTTCAAATAATTTTAAGTACTGGCTAAATATCCATGAGAGATGTCAAGGCATCGAATAACAGTTGACAGTTGTCATTGAACGATGGAATGATGCACTTTGGTTGTGCGCACGTATAATAAAGATAAAGATAAAGATAGCTTTATTTCCCTTATAACAAAAATACAGTTTT
>LD688964.1:4481156-4495680 GCA_003118335.3 Papilio memnon
TAAGAAGGTCAATTTCAATATTTATCATTTAATATTATTCTGTTATTAAAGCAATAAAATAGACTTAATATACGTGACTCAGGAAGTAATAACTTTAATACATCCGTGACAAGAGTAAGTAAGCAATAATATGAGTCTTGTGATAAAGTAAGGTAATAAAATTGTTTCTCGGCTTGAGTGTAGGCTTAATAACGACGCGGGGCACGTTCGATCCTACGTATATTCAAGTCGCATTTCATCTTAAGAAAATAATGAACATGTCTTCAACATGTACCGAATTAAATGTACATATAATATACTTGATAATCTTCACTGTAAAAGAAAATATAGATCGGTGTAAAACGTGATCCATCCTTTTGTAGTTGATGTACCGCGACTTCGAACGAATAAGTTTGAATCATCGTTCCGTGTGCGTTAGGGTTAATCCATTTTGTAAACCCTATCTACAGTTTGATAAAGAAAACAAAAGAAAAGAAGAAAATTGTGAGATGAAACATAATCATCTCAATGTTAATGAAACTATGTAACCTTCCATAACGTTTATCATAGCCATAAGCTGCGTTCCCGGAAAATATTAATTAAGAAAATTGCATTTTAAAACATGCACAGGCGTACTTAGCGACAATTTAACAAGAGTTTTACTAGTGCGGTAATATTAAACGAACAGTGTAGCTTATAAGAACGTAAATGTTGTAACAACGCGATAGTTCAGTCAGTCACGTAAGCCGCAGCTCGGCCCGACCAGACAAATCGATTGCTCGCACGAAACATCAGGTGTGCGAATAAATCGACTTAATTCAAGATAATATATTCCATGTTTTACGATAAATGAGTTTAAAGTAGGGAAAATGGGATACTTTGTTATAATTTTATTACATTACATGTAAAATATATTCAAATTAGAATAATAGTCCTAATTCTAGGCATTTTCACAGAGTAAATTTTCGTCATTTAAATACGATACAGGTTTTCATGGAAGGTTTTTGGATGTTTTGAGGAAATCGGAAAAGATTGGTACCCTAAAAATCGTAAAAAGCGAAGAGATTATTTTTAATGTAATCGTTATAAAAACCTTTGACAATGCATGCGGAGATGAGCTTTCCAGCTATATAACTAAGAACATAAAACGTAGATGTCGATAAACAACGTCACCACATTTAACAATACCTCGACCGTCGTAAGCTTTTGTAATTAGAAGCATACATACGAGAAACGAGTAATCTTCAAAGCCTTCCTAAAGCTAACTGTTTCGCTAAATCCTAATATAACAAAGCCGGGCCAAACCACATAGCAGTGACGTGGCGAACTAAAATGAGAATAGTTTCGGTTCATACCGCGTTATGTTTGACTTAGACCTCAACGTTAAACAATTTATGCTATCGTAAATTAACGACTTTGACACACACATGTTAAATTCATTAACATTACATTACGGAAAAGACTAAGTTAAAGTAGACCAAAAAAAGGTTTATCTGATTGACAAAACACTCAAATTTTCAGCAAAAATACTCAACTGGAATGAATATGATGTTAGTATGAATTAACTTATAAGGTTCTTAAGGATAGGACGATGACTCTATTTTAGATTTAAGATATAAAACCATAGGGCGTATTCTTTCTAGGAGTACGGATGACCTTGTGAGTATAGAGGATGATTGCGGGCTGTATACTGTGAACCGTAGGGAAGACCTATGTCCAACGGTGTTCTGACCCAGGTTGATGATGATAAACATAAATATAACAACAATGGGTTTTGTTACCTTAATAATGTTATTGACAATCAAATATGTTATTCATTCCAATGCGCTGTTGATTGTAATTTTAATGTTATCTGATTCAGTTTGTTGTTTGCATTAATTCCAAATATTATGTAGTCGCATCTCAAACAAGCGCGAAATTAAATTTTGGTATGCAAATGTGCCGGTGACGTCATCACATATGCACAATTTGTAACATTGCTGCATGTCGACCTAGATTTTGTGGAAAACCTTGAATTATTAGTGTTTAGATATAATACGATCTGGTAGTTTTAACTACATTAATATAGAATAACTAACATCGCTTGCGAAGCTTTTAAATAAAGTGTTTTTTTATTTAAATAATTACAAGCTTGGTACATTTTTTGTTTTAAGTTTGTGTTGTAGCAATAACACTCAGGGTTTATTAAGTTAGCGGGTAAGCATTGTTAAGCTTGGCGTGGTACTCCTGTTGTTTCTTTATTTAATTACAAAACCGTTCTGCTGTAAATTTGTAGACGGTACCCTGGGAACTCATTGATAGGTTTTAATTAAATGCTTTCCAACATTTACAGCTCTAATCTTGTTAGAAGGTAATTATTTTGTTTCAGTCGGAGAAGGATGATATTTTTTGCGTATCTCTCATTATTTGAAAGGTTCAAAACGTATCGTTCTTTAGGTCTTTCAATTATAATACTCATAATGTGTAATAAACTTTCCTATTATTTAACTAGCTGTTCCCGTACGGCTTCATAAGCATGAAATTATGAAAATTTAATTTTATTGTTTACATTTGTCAAATGTCAAAATGACATAACATGATGACGAACCATGGCAATCTTGCCTTCTTGATGTTGGCAGCAACTTATGGTCTCTTTCCCACATTAGGGTTTTTATCCAAAATATGTACCCCCTAAGTTTAATGGCGTGAAAATATATAGCCTCAAGCGTGGCGTAAGTGTAGGGCTTTTTTATTAAATAAAAGAATTACTCAAAAATATGCTGTAATTGCTAACATCTTGGGCAACAAAGAAGTGTGTATTTACGCTTTATTATATTAGTATAGATTAGAAACGAAAAACATAAAGTTGGTCGTATAATTACAGGGGAAAATTCCAGAAGATAGCTGGCCTACGATACTCAAAACTATTATACATAGTTTCAATGAGTCCTATGTATATTTGTATTAATACAAATACAGTTTTACATTGGTATTGTATAAATCTAGGAGCATATATTGCGATCGGTGACGAAGCTGTTTTCACTGGGGTTGACCCGTGAGGGACAGTATCGCACGATCACTGTTGCATTTTTGGTAATAGTCCTGCGGTCCAAGGTATAAGCGACAGCTATTAAACTATTTAGTACAGTTCCATTAAAGTTTCTATAATTGAAATTTCCGAACATGCAGTATTATTTTGATAAAATATTATTGCTTCTGTATTTATAATACTACTAGCTATCGTCCGCGACTCCGTCCGTGTGGAATAAAAAATAGCCTATGTGTTCTTCCAGACTAATCTCTAAGTCCATGCCAAATTTCATCGAGATCCTCTCAGCCGTTTAGGCTACAAACTCTAACACACATCCATTAATCTAAACTTTCGCATTTATAACATCAGTAAGATTTATTCAACATAATTAATTCAATTGAAAACATCACTTTAAATTTTTTTAAGCATTCCGAATGTCAGCTCATTTCCAATTGAGTCGTTATTAAAATCGTTAAAATATTTAATACAATAAAAGTAATTTATAATTCACACATTTGCACAGGTAACAATTTATTTAAGCAATGTCTTCATAAAACGTTATAATGCGTGTCGTGATTATTAAGATTGAATACGCTCAGCGCCTTTGACTTAAGTCGCATTGTAATGCCCCCTCTCACAGGGCAGTAGATCGAGGGCCCAGTGACAACCCCAAAGAAAGGGCTCTCAGAGAAAACTTCGCGCACCGTCCCTTTCTTTTGTTACGAGCATCATAGAATACCGCTTAGGTACGGTGGGACACTTTTACACAATATATTGGCTTTTTAAAAACAGACCTCTTTAATAGAATATTATGCGGAAACTTTTAGTACATGCATGTACGCTTTTACTAGAAACTAATGGAATATTTATGGATACATCGATGTACATTTTTATTTTGTTATCGAAGGTGAATAGGAAACACTGTTATTCAATTTGACTTCGTTAATTTTAAATGGCAAATGAAATTCAACAAGACCTACACTTTGATATGTCCTTATGTCAAGTTATTAAAGTATCGACTATCGCAATCACAATAATCCTGCTAGTTAATATAATATTTCATTTTGATTTTTTTTATCCTCATTACAAATCTGTCAATCAATAGTTATGTATTTGTTCAAATGTTCGCTCGTAAAAAGATACTAAAATCATTTTAGATGTCACCGATGGTGATTTACATGGGGTCCTTTAATAAATTCCATCCCCGGTGATTTATGTGGAATATCGGGCGCTAGCGGAGACGGGTAGCGTGCAGCGTGTGGGCGCTCGGGGCGAGCGGAGCGGGGCGCGGGGCTGACGTCACGCGCGCATGCGCATCGCAGTACTCCTTTTTGCACAGAACATGGCAAAGAAACAGAGAGTCCCATAAAATGTAGACACGTTTTTTAAGGATTTTTATTTTAGTTTTTATAATATTTTATTAATGCGACGATATTATGGTATTTACTACGAATCTTAACGTAAAAGACAGGATTTACACCAATTACTATTTTTTACAGAATTAACATATCTGCGAATGACATCGAAATTACTGTAGTTACTAGGGTGACCTGAAATTTATATCCTTGTTTAGATTTCTTGAATTGATGATTATATAAAAAACTTTTTGACTTTTTATAGCTCAACTCAAATCTGATCTTACGAAAAAAGATTCAAATGAAAAAAAAATGAAAATGATTAATCTGAATTATTTGGTTGTACTGTGCAATACGATCCGTGTCCGCGTCGACAGCTAGCTTCCAGTCGAGTCGGCCGCGCGCGTTGCTACGTCGTACGCTACGAGACGCTACGTTACGTAGCTACTTGCTAACTACGCACTCCTTGCCGTAATAAGTCCGTGATCAAGTAATTTAGCAGTGAACGTGCGAGGATAATGAATTACTCGGATGTACTGTGAGAACATATGTTAGTGCTGCCGTAACTCTAATGTAATTGGTGATTATTGTTGGAGTGTACAAAGGTAGGTAGATATTGAATAACGAGATATGAATAGCTGTTAAGAACTTGAATACGAGTACGCTTGTAATGTCAAGGACAAAGATATCGATCAAACTGTTCTTAATTTTTTAGTTATTATAATTTTAGTGTTTCTAATTTTAGTAACAGAATTGGATTAAGCAGTTTGAGTACCAAATTCTCCTTTCATTTTAATTTTTTTTTTATTCCAATGCACTTTTAATTATTTATAGTTTTATAGGTATTTATAAAGGTAATACAAAGGGATTGGTATCCGAAGTGGGTTCCAAATAATTTATAAGGAAAGGTGGCACCTTGCGTTCGAGGGTCATGAATATAAAATGACACTCGCTCGAGTTTTACCTAAAATTATTACGGCAATGATGCGTCCATTGAGTTCATTCTGCTCTTTTGGTAAACCACTTTTGTAATACGAACAATATGCATGCCTCCCTCGGCAGAGGTTAATAGATTTTCTAGTATATTAACTATTAACCGCTTAAATAAAACTGCGAAAGAACTTTGCGTTCTTCGTGTACTTTATATCACTTAAAATTGATTATCAACTATCGTATTATAAATATTGTTTTGTATTTGCAAAGAATTTTTTTACCATGATTTTAATATATCTAATTTGCTGTATAAAGTTTTAATTTCTGATGATATAATTGAGCAATAATGTAAGACACAATTCGCCCGCGACTCCGTCCGCGTGGAATTAAAAAAAAGAGTGAGTAGCCTATGTGTTCTTCCAGACTATTCCCTACGTCTATGCCAAATTGCATCGAGATTCACTTAGCCGTTTAGACTACAAACTCTAACAAACATCCATACGTCCATCTAAACTTTCGAATTTATAATATTATAATAGTATGATTTATTTAGCAATAAAAACCAATTTGAAGTACTTTCCTACTACATTCACAATTAGGCTTATCCTCTAATTTACCTATAAATAATATAAAATGTTACTTAAATGCATCAATGTGCAGTCCACAAATTTTCTGAACACAATATTTCAGCACAGTATGTAGTACTTTTCCATACATCTCCATCAGTTGTCATATCTGAAATTATTCTTCACATCCATACTTTCTTCGGTATTTCTCTACCTTTGTAGCCATCCACATTCAATCTTAATACTTACTTGCACTACATTTGTGATCTTATCTATACCTTTCTATACTATCTATGCTAATATATAATAATAAAGCGTAAATACACACTTCTTTGTTGCCTAAGATGTCAGCAATTACAACATGTTTTTGAATAATATTTTTTAAATAAACAGTTCTACACTTACGTCACGCTTTAGACTATATATTTTCACACTATTAAACTTAGGGGGTTAATAAATTGGATAAAAACCCTAGTGTGGGAAAGAGACCATAAGTTGCTGCCAACATCAAGGAAGCAAAATTGCCATCGTTGTCATTTGTGCATTTGACATTTGCAATTGAGAATGTCACAAATGTAAATAAAATAAAGTGTTTATAATTTTACGCGGATGAAGCCGCACGCGAACAGCTAGTTTATGCTAAATATGATCATGTTAAATAACAAATGAGAATAAAAATTATTCACAGTAACAGAGGAATAAGCAGGAACGATAATCGAATAACGATTTCTAGATAAGATAGTAACAATATTAAATAGTGACTATATTTTTAGTTCCTTACTTAATTAAAATTTTATACAAAGAATCAATAAATTATTAACCAAACAATAATGGTCTAGTACGCACCGCTTATGGACTTTAATTAAATTAATTGGTTAGTTTTGTCATTATAAAATTAATAATGTACCTCTATTACGTTATGGTAATTAAATTTCGTAATACGGAGGTTGAGGAATTTGTAGTAGGTTTTCTTTACTTCCACATCTTGCTGTAAAGTTTCATGTGATACTCAGTTAGTAATGTTTCTCATTGAGCAAAAATTAAAAACCGTAGTCTTTCCCACGTGAATAGAGGAGATTCTAAAAAAAGTATTACACGAATTAAAATTGCCCTAAGGTTACATACAACATAAAAACAAGCTTTGATATGTAAATTATCACCTTGAATAAGATGTTAATGTATTTGAATATTTTTTCAAGCATTATCTTTTAAATTATGTGCATATATTTCATTTTGAAAATGGCACATGGTGAATAATGTTGACGTACAAATTATAAACAACAACAAAGGGTTTGCCTGGTGCGGTTGAATGCGAGGTGTCAGCCAACGCTCCCTAACCTCGCTCCACTGCCCCCGACAATAATGTTACAAGTGATAATATTTTTACTTACGACAGTTTCACACGAAGACTGTCAGTGACATATACGTATCTACTCTACTACTATAAAGTGATATGATATTAGCTATATCGATAGGTGAAGAAAACGTGCATGTCACTTATTTATACCTACCTAGACTTTGCAAGGTCTCTTCTGTCTCGGCGTATGTTTTCTAAAATTAGTATTACAGCATCGCAACCACTTTACAATAATGTGCTGCCCTCGTGTAAAAATAATACAGTAGTTACCACATATGTCTCTATACGTTCACGGCTACGGCGGTAATTTTACTAAACGACTCGGTAAAACTTACCAAATATAAAATTTATATTTATGCTCCAATAACATCACACTTGCAGTGCTACTAAGAGTTACTAAGTGCTACTAACATTTGTTAAAACTATGTTATAGAGAGAAGAGTAATGACAATGCTATATTCAAACACTAGCTGTTGCTCACGACTTCGTCCACGCGAAATTATAAAAATAGCCTATTTTACTCAGCGATGACGTAGCTTTTAATGGTGAAAGAAATTTTAAATCGGCCCAGTAGTTTGTGAGTTATTTCAATACATACAAAAATACAAATCCTCCTCTTTATAATATTAGTATAGATAAAATGATCATAATTAAAATAGAGACAAAAATCTGTACCTAAATAGTACTAATGAATGGGTAGGGATTTTGTCGATTCATCATTCGCAATAAAACGTTCCAATGCATCTTTAACGAAGAGCCTTGTCCCGTTCGCTAATGAGACATACTTTTATATGGAATAATTGAGCAGTGGGCCACAGTGCAGTACAACTTTTATTTATTCCTGTTTCGATTTCGTACAAATTTCATTTCAAGAGTCAATCCTAGTTTTACGAGTACATTCATTTTGAAGACATGCTCTCATATCAGTCTCAAAGTAACCTATTAAAATATCTTAGAAAACAGTAAGCTGATTTCTATTCTACACAAGATGATCTTTGATGAAAAATACTTTCTTTATCTATTAATAACTTTTATCTACCCCTTCTTGAATTACGACATAGTTTGTCTAGACGTTCAAGGACAAAAAAATAATGGACTTGCTATTTGCCCGTTCCTTTATAATAAAACATTTTATATACTTACTTTTTATGCGCATTACATTTCTGGTGTTAATATTTGGCCCGGGATCGTTACTTCAAAAGAAGTTGCCACGGATAGTTAATAACAGTTTAATAATCTACGTTTGGGAAATTCAATAAATGAAAGACAAGATTTTATATAGTCACCTTTATTCATATTAATATAGGACTTTTATCTGGGAGGAATCTACATGATTCATGATTGATGAATTTTCAAGTAATATCAACCATTTTGCGGTACAATAATTCGTTAATTATTTTACATTTTTTATTATTAAAAGATATTGGGCCATTAAATACTTAATCAATTTTATTGGTGCTATACGGGGCAAGGGCGAGGGCGGGTGCAGGAGGGGGTAGATTTTGCGTAGCTTTCGTACACCCTCGAAACACTCAAACCGACACTTCAGCCTTACAACAGGTACAATCGATATTTCCGGACGCCCCTTGAGGGGGAGGTCATGCAAACAGACTGACAAATGTACAGGAACGTCGCTCAACATTACAATTATTTAGAAAATATATAACTTTTAATTTAGATAAGAGATAAACAAATATAACGATTATTAAAATGGAAAGTAACGTAAAGCGTTTTAAATACCGCCATAAGTGAAAATTAAGATTTTTTAACTACAACTAATGTATGAAATTTTGATTTTATCTGTTTTTATGTACATACAAAGTGTTAAATAACTTTCTTAAATTGATTTACTTTAGAATGACATTTTATTAAGTCAATTTAATTATTTGTTGTTGATTGATTACATTAAATAGAGATGTACCTGTTAATATATCATATCTCGCTGATTTCGTAAAAAAAACTATAATAGTATAATTAAGTTTATAATCTTTTTTTTATGAATTTTATGAAAAAAGATTTTTCTCTAGATTGAAAGCATTTTAAAATTTCAGTCGCTCCTGTCTAAAGATTTAAAGACCTATGGTAACCATTCTCACGGAATCATAATTTGCAGGGACAAGGGTAACATTTACTTATCGACGTGGAAAAGGTTCTATAAAACATTCCGTCGTGTCTCGCCCGCACTGTTCTCGTAAAAAAGACTAACTTTTATTTGCCTCACAGATGCGCAGCTGGTAATATGGAACTTGCGGATATTTAAATTTTGCGTAACATTTTTTTCTATGTCAGACTTCTATTCAGCTTAATCAAGCTTACGGATAAATTCAGAATGAATTCAACTAGCTAGATTAATTTGAAAGAAAAATCTACAATTCGTTTTGCCAAAATTCTCTATTTGCAATAATCTTATTTCCTAATCGTTATCGTTAGTAGACATCATTTAAATTTGTAGATAATGTATTTATGAAGACCAAATGTTTTTTTTTTCAGTTTTTTTTCTTAAGTAATATAAATTTTTGATAATCGTAGATTTTTGTTTCCTTAATGAACATTTCAAATTGCCAAATCCGCTTAAATGTGGTAGCGATGCTAAAATCACATTAACTTATTAAATATGCGTATACTCGTATCTAAAAGCAATTATAATATTGGCAGATTCAATACGTAGTTAATTCTGTATAGAACATGCCTGAATTCGGTTGATTTGATTCGATAATTAGAGGAAGTGGTTCATTGCCTTTGTTAACATTCTTTTTGATTTACAACATTCATTTCTGCTTGATATGATATTTAAGTTATTTGAGAATAAGTCATACGATCCAACTTCAAAAGGTTAGGATCAAAGAGCGCTCTTAAGATTTCTTTTGAAATCAAGAATGGCTTTTTATTAACTTCTAAGAAAAACATATTTAACTTCAAATTTTTCTTTTGACAAATTAATAAGTAACTGTACTATGTCAATGTTATAATATTAGATGTCGTTTAGGTTATAGAGTCGGATATATTGTTGTAGATAATTTATGGCGGAACAAAACACTTCTCTTCAATTGAAAGTCACGACTCAATAGGTTGCCCTCGGCCTCGCTGCCCGCATCGCTTCAAGAATAAGCAAATCTGAACAACTAATTTATATTTCAATCCTTATTCTGCTTTTTAATTTCTTCTTTACACGATAAAGTAATTCTTTTTAAAACAACGATCGATAAGATAATCAATAAGCCATAGATTGTAATAAAAAAATAATCAGGATTTCCTTTGTGTTGAACATGTTTTCTAAATAAATTTATATTGGAAAAGGGTCCTGATTTTATTTATTATTCTCTTACGATGCAATAAATATTTTACTAGCGTAAAATAGAAAATTGAGAACGTGTTTTAATATAGAAGCTAGGAGACGTGGGATAAGTTATTTACTAATGTTAATCCTGGATGAAATCAACATTGTTAACAGTAGACAATTAAGTATTTTCATTTAAATAAAATATCTATATGAAGCTCGGAGAATATCTAAATAAAACAATGATCTCTCGACGACAAGCAAATGTTGCAACTGTAATGAAAGGGTGGGTTCGGGAGTGCACAGAGTAATATTGTGTAGTGCCCGGGGGCGCGAGGGTGATGCCAATCGATACTCTCCCCTGCCGCGCGGCCTAATGCACCCCTAACACGACTCTACAGCCCAAAGGAAGCCAACTGCAAACCTAAGACCCTAAATTGGGTCGCTGTTTTTATTCATTTCATCAAATTATCGATTTTATTACGTTTGTGGATCAATTTGTGAGTTAATATTGTTTTATCGCCTTAGAAAATAATGCGAGTGAATTTGCAGATACAACAAAATCTTAAATTACACAGTAAATCTTAACATCGTAATAAAGATTAATTTAATTTCAACGAATAAAGTAAAATAGAATTTAATCTATGAATAAAGCATAAAAAACCTGCAATTAATTAATTATGTCTATATCAGACAGTGTGTTTGAAATGTGCTCGACCACGTTAGTATGCACGGTACAAAGGCGTGGCTAGAAATGTCTCAATGGGACAGGCCATGCGTTATTTGCAAAACAATAAACCAGAAGTTACATTCTATAAGGACAAAGATGTGTTGTTTGTTTTTTTATTCGTATAGATAACCCTATTCACTTACTCGTATTTAAAAGAAGCTCTTAATTGATATTTTAGTAAATCTCATATGCATATGATTGAAATGTAATGGCTGGATGTATTTTGTAGAATGTTTTGTGTATGATTAGGGTAAGATTTACAATTCAATCCGGTAGATGGCACTATTGTACTATAAGATGTTTATTAAGAAAATTCTTGGAGTAAGGCGTTATGAATCAGTCTGGTTCGAAAGTTTTAAAGTTTCTAGTTATCATGAAGACCAAAATAGGTTTTACTTGACTTTTTAAAGACGTCAATATTTAATCTTTTATGTACGTAGAATGTAAATTATATTACATGCAAGATTTTCGGGCTGGGAGGCCAATGCGTCAAGGACTACGCTTCAGCATCGATAAACATGACCGCATTTGAAATTCAAATTGTATTCAAGGTGCATAGTACCGCATATTTAAGTATGTATTAAGTATACGAACGTTATATTTAGCATTACTTCTCGTAAGAAACTCTCCAAAGATATTTAGGTATACAAAAAAAATATGCACCTATTAAAACAAAAAACTTTAAATTAATTTAAATAAGATTTTATTAAATTTCCTAATGTTAAAAAACCTATAAACCTCCCTTATCGGTTCTTTTAATGCTAAAGTTTTTTTTAATCTAGATATTTTAAATTACTATTAAAAGATTATCTTAGGAGAAAAATATTTAATTAAAAAGAAATTTAAAATTCGTTACCACCTTAAAAACTATTCACAATAAATACAAAATTGTGTTGTGTTTGAGCTAGGAATCGAACACTGTGCTAACCTGAAGTTATTAACGCGGTATGTTTTAATAAAAGATTTTTTTAACGTTTCTTTCAGTACTCGGCCCGTATTGTATTGCTAAGAGGAATAATACGGATCGTATTCAGTGTAATAACGCCGTGAATCGACCTCGCTGATACGTCTACAAAATTGTGTGCTCCATTAAAGACGTTATTAAATCCGATATTGCCGAGAGAGGTTTACATTTTCCGAGTTAAGATTAACTCGATATTACTTTTCTATTAAATAAAGATTAAGTTTCTCTATCTCGGAATACAACAATTGGTAGATTGGTCGGAGTATAATTCAATTTTATCGAAATATCCACTTTTTCGTACCAATTTTTTAGAAGACAAGAAACATAAGAGATTACGTATCCAAACCATCCTATATTGATCGATTTTAATGTAATGTGATTTTTGCGAAAAAGATTCTTTCGTTCAAAATGTGTTAAAGTGTTGATAGGTCGGCGTCGGAGAGGACGCTCACACCCACGGCTGCGGAAAACTGATTTCCCGAATGTCTAGACTGCTTTCCGCCATTTCGGAATTGCATTACCTTGCGCACACTTACGAAAAATAATTCCAATTTTAAAATTGAAGAAGATGTAACATAGATATTCAATACAAAATAGACAGAATGGATAGGATTATTCAAATATTAATAAGAAAAAATATTTTTGTGTTTTTCAAATGTTATCAATCTATATTCAAGTAATTTTTAATTAAAATATGCAATTGGATTGTAGTTAAAAATTGAATTGATATTAATACTTATTGAACAAAAAGAATTCCAAAAGTAGTTCATCGCAAATCTTTCTACTCAGAACCGTCACATAACCTTTCAACAGCGTGCATATTGTTCAGATCTGCTGTCAAGAGCTATTCCTCTCCGGACAAAGAGACGTTGAATGCATAAAACTGTCCGCACACACACACGGACAGTCACACTGCGGAGGACGGTCATTGAGTGACATTACAAAAGGTATTGTACTCAGGGACTAGTTTATCTCGTATTCGCCGGGACGACGCTTGTTCCGCGCTGATAACGCTCAAAACACCGCTCGCTAGTGACGTCACGTGTCATGTTTCTGATAAAACACGTTGACTTCAGATAGCTGTCAAATGAAAACAGAATGACTTACAATTTCTCACTCTTCAGATAATACAATAACCGTGAAATTATATAATCGAAATATTTTTACATAAATGTACTGTCATCTCTTTTATTTTCTTTAAAGAAAATGAGATAACGGTATGTTTGAACATGTGAAGCTAAAGATCATGACCAATCCACAATAATCTCATTAGCTATTGAAGTTTTTGTTTGGTCAATTCTCGGGTTCATTTCTCTTTGCGATCTTCAGAGCATCTAGAAGTTTTCTAATAATTACTTCAATTAGTAATTTAAATATTATAGAATGACAACTTTAAGAAGTTTGAAATCTATCAGCCTATAGAGTTCTTTACAGAGATTTCATATCTGTATTGATAATCTTTCACTCAATTGTCGAGATAAGAATGAATATGGGCTAGTTTGTAGAACTTATCAATGTAGTGGATACTATCTGTGAGGATTGCTTGTGTTTCATAGTAAAATGCGTACAAGAAAAATATCCAGACCGCATGCTGACCTGATAGATATAATAAACAAAGTGGCTGAAATATCCAATCTCAGTAATATTAAATACGTCATTGAGATGGGCTACGATAATGTCGACGGATTTGTTGGCGGAGCTCATAAAGTCAAAATAAGAGGAACGAGAGATAAATTTAAAATAACCAAAAGTGTTATTATAAAATGGCACCCGAATCCAGTTGATCGAGCATGTTTCAGAGACGCGTATCGCAGAGAAATCGCGTATTACAAATATATTGTACCGAATTTATTGGATGTTCAAAGAAAACTTAATATAATAGATGGATTAAGGATGAAATTTTCCAATTGCATATTCACGTCAACTGAATACAACAAGGAGAGCATAACAATATTGATAGATATGAAAGATTTTTGCTACATGGATAGATTTTATAAAATTGATGTATGTCATGCGACGCTTGTTATAAAAAATCTTGCGAAATTGCACGCACTGTCTTTTGTTTTGGCTAAAGTGTATCCAAAAAAAATTGCAGAAATTCAAAACATTTGCGATAAAGATGTTCAGTATGGAGACTTGAGAAGTATACCTAGTTCGTTAAAATCATATTTTATGGCATCAGTTGCAGTCGTAAGAGATTTATCAGCAAAAGAAAAATTAACCGAAGTTGAACCAAATGTTTTGAAGTTATTAAATAAAACTACTTCGCCAATTCCAAATTACAGCGCAATTTGTCACGGAGATTGTTGGAGCAATAATTTAATTTTTAAATATCACGTAAGTTTTCAGATTT
>LD688964.1:4499633-4514379 GCA_003118335.3 Papilio memnon
TTGTTGACATCTTAGGCAACAAAGAAGTGTGTGTTTATGCTTTATTATATTAGTATAGATGGATTTTCTAAACAAATTATTGTATTGATTTTAAAACAATAACCTTTTATTGAGGAAATAATAATTTATAGTTGTTCATTCTAGTGGACATTATTATTCATGCGTGGTAAATTATAATGACAATCGATTGAACGAGTGAATGGTGTGCGCCCTGATTGCTTCGTTAGCTGACCGTGTAGTCGCTGCCCGTTACATTCACCCCTTGTGTATATGAGTTCAATAAACTTATCATGCGTAGTCAGATAGTTTCCATACTACCCACTCATAGACGTGTATAGGTGTGCCAGATGTGACATATGGTTATCCGTAAGTTCTGCGTACACTTCTGTGTAATATTTTAAGTTGATGTACAAAATACGTACGTATATAATTAGAAAAATATTGTACATCTTGTTGAAGTAATAGTACATTATATTGAATGATTTGGCAAGAAGTTGCCGAATGGTATTCATGAGGCAAGTTATGTGCGACTTCCAATACTGTAGACTGGATGAGGGCTCACGTAACTGTGAAACGTGATACGAATACAAATTGTGTACCAAAACTATATTGAAAATACTTTTCATAAAATCGACTCTTTATTTATATACTTGAACCTCGACTCTTATTATAAACTTCGCGTTCTTTTATAGTCACAAATATTAGAGCTTGACCATGATTATATCGGACAATAACGATGTAGTTCCCAAAGGAAATTTTATCCTATATCATATTCTGTATATAAATGCATATCAAATGGTATGCATCGTATTATATACCTATATGTATGAAGTTGTACTGTAAAACTCGACAGTATTTTTAATGTTTTAAAAATCATTGTTTATGACAATCTGGTGTATATAGTTTGTATTTTCATCACGTAAAGTCTAGTTGCGACGTCTTAATAAAGTTAATGTGCCAGCCTGGGGCCCGGCCGCTTCATTAGCTGTGTGTATGCTTCATTATTTACCCTCCGCGCATCAGCCGTCCTGACTTTAATAAAGCGCCCTCTTTTGTTATACATTTTAGCGCTGTTTCAGGTAAGCAAAAAATAGCTCATAATTTTCATGTTAGGATAATAGGAATACACGATTTAGACGTACAAGCCCCTTATATTGTGCGCACAGAGATGTAAATTAATTACCCAATACTGTTTTAGATTGATAAATCTTGTTTACTTACGCTTGATGAAGGAAATTACAAATTAATTAATTTTATAAATAAAACAACGCGCATGTATAAAATTTCAACATGTGTTATTTGTAACTTTTGTTATTTTATTTTACAACCGTTCAATGCAACTCCACAAAGGCGATCCGTAAAACCGAACACATCGTCGATTGATTACTTCTTTTCAATATTTTTATACAAGCTCTTTTGAATAAAAAGTATCGAAAATATATAATCTATGTACTATTCGTTTTAGAATCATTGCTGAAATAACTCTTGTCTGCGAGAAATTGTCCGTAATAAAGGGTTTGCGCTGACTCTCAAATACAACAGATGAGCGTCTTGTTGGAAGGCATGTAATAGCACAAAACGTTATTTAATTGAAAATTTAAAAAAGAATCATCTTGAATTCCTTTTAAATACATCAAATGTGTTATTAGGATAACTGGTGACAGACTCAACGACCAGGTTGACATCTATGTTATTTTGTGGTTTTTTAAATTAATTAACGGCTTTTAAATTCCCTCACGTTTATTCAAACCGCAATAATCGTTAAAAGTAAATATGTATCGCTACAAATGTATCATTAGTGGCTTTCTAATCGACTCATTTGGCGCTTGTTGTTTAAAATAATTTGTACGTTTCATACCGTTAGTTCTGTTAATTTCTAATATTACTATGAAATTATATCTAAGTAAGTTCATATAATCAAGCCTGTTACAGATGATCAGTTTGAACTGAACAATTGATCAGTTAAAACTGTCAGAACTCTGCATCACATATTTTAAATGTAAACTCACATCCTAACAACGAGAGTTGAAATTAATTCGCTACGGAAGAAATTGTCTGTAATAAAAGTTTTCCGCTAGACCTCAAAAACGACTGATGAGGGTCTTTGTTAAAAGAAAATAATGATTGCGAACTGAAAGCAATATTCTAGACATCTTGTTATTTAACTTGAAACTTTACCTTTTTTCGCCTGAAACTTTGTTTACCTCGTTGTTTATTCTTGTAATGCTTTATTTAGTATGAATTCAAATGAGAAAACAAGGTAAGATTGAGTAATCTTAGCATTTCTGTTATTTTAAGGTAACCAAAATACATTTTGTGCAACCTGACCATCAATTACTTTCCTTATTCAGGGAATACAGATTCACAATAAGCTTACAGAGGTACTTATAAAACTCATAATATGTAATAAACTTTCCTATTATTTAATAACTGAAAAGAATAATTCTTTAGCGACGACGAAAGGTTGTTTGAATTTAAATCTTTCGCAGATTTAGTCCCCGCTATTTCCTTCCGGCCGCCGGCTGAAGTGACTACTAGATGAATTCAATTTTTCAGCTACCAACGAACTTCTATTAAGGCAAATCGTTTTCTACTTTTATAAGGAACTTTGAAAATTGATTTTGATTTATCCCAACGGTTGTTAGACTGAATATTACCAACATTTTTAAAGAATAATGTCCTATAATTGATATTTAAGGTTTAGAATCTATCCTTTTAGAACATTGAATTTAGTTGCCATAAGTAGACAATGGAGGTAATCTATATATATTAAAGAAAGTCGTGTTAGTTACACTATTTATAACTCAAGAACGGCTTTACCGATATGGCTGAAAATTGGTGAGTAGGTAGCTTAGAGCCAGGAGACGGACATAGGATACTATTTATTCCGTTCGACAGCGATGGATGGATGTTTGTTAGAGTTTGTAGCCTAAACGGGTAAACGGATTTCGATGAAATTTGATAAAGACGTGGAGGATAGTCTGGAAGAACACATAGGCTACTCACTTTTGTTTTTTTTTAATTCCACGCGCACAGTGTCGCGGGCGAAAGCTAGTATTGTCTATATTTAACCTTAAATAAATGATACTAGCCTAAATGTTGATCGTATAAATTTGTTATTGTTCAACAAATGTTTCGTTCATTTGGCTAATGACCACCAATTGTTTTACTTAATGAATAAGACACGCTTTACAAGTCCAATTAATTCGAACTAAATTGCCTATTTTAAATTGGTCTGATTTTAATCAACAATAACAAAGATGATATTTTTGATTACTTACAAGTTATTTATTATTACAAAACTCATTTTGGAAATACTTGTAAAAACAGAGTTTTAATATACATTTTCTTTTCTATATTATCTCTTCTAACTTAACCTATTATACTGAACCTATTATCAAGGTAAACGCTGATTGCTTCCATTAAGGCAAAAGAATAGATAATAAAAGAGTTTGTCGACTTTTTTCATTTAATGGGCGCACCTCTCTAGGGAAGTTCTCCGATGCATACAGTCATGAACTGGGCTATGTAGAGAAAGTATCGAAGCGTTGACAATGTACTAGAACTTTATGCATAATAGAATTGAATGTATAATAAATAATTTAATATCAAATAATTTCTAATTTTCATTTTATGTGGAAGCGAGACACCAATTTTTATCCAAAACGATCAATCGACCCTTTAGTTGGCACAGTTCTTCTTAATTAAGTCCCTTCATGCAATCCGTCCATCTATTCCCGGAGCTACTTACCTACTTCTAATCCACACACATAAAGTTCTCCTTGACAAATAGCATTTTGCCTCCTGATAACAAGTCAATGCCAAGCTGACCTTTACCTCCTTAATTTATTACTGGTGTTAGTTAAAACCTCTTAATTTCAAATTCATCACAAATCCTTTTCACTAAACTTGTAATCCGTCATTTATAAATACTATTAGAGTTTCGTTTACTGAACCGTAAAATAATATAAGCAGATAATCCTCTTTGTAGACGTGCGATGTGTAGAGCGCTGTTTTAGCAAAGCCATTTCACGTTTATACAACGTACCTTTGTAATCCCATCACAGCTGACTGCTCTAATAGTTGGAGTATTTCCAATTTTAATACTTAACTGTGAGCCTAGCAACATTTGCGATAAACTATAAAATAATAGTATAGTTTTAATATATCGTCGTTGATAGAGTTTGTATGAGATTTGTGACCTATCGGGCGTAAACCACACTGACAAGTTTTTACAAATTTTGTCGCAGTCGATACGAATACTCTCACGCAAATTTTCGTGATAGGCCCAAAGATGGGTGGATATAGACTAGCAGTATGTAGAATATTAAATTCTTTTGATATTTCTCGGCACATTCGCAAGTAATAGGTTTCAGATTACTAGTCTATGTAAAAAAAGCCGGCCATCTTTAGTGTTAATAAATAGTACAACACAAAAGACGTTAATCGTGGTGATTCATCTTCGTGATTGGCCTACCAAAGCACTAATAGATTAAAGCGTTTAATGAATTTATGGCTCCATATAAGCAAAAGATTAAACCTTACGGGAACGGTGTATTTTTTCATTAGAAGGAATTCGTGGATTTATAAGAGTTCATATGTCAATCAAACTGAAATCGTGTTAGTTTTTTTGTTAACATTTTTAGCCGACGACCTTTTAAATTAAATAATCCGAAAACATAAGCGAATCCATTCTAATGTAATATAGATTCCGTTCCCTGTATTTAGGTTAGGTTTTTGAATTTTTAGACAACTTTTATATTTTAGTACGCATAGACGGTCTTTCTATCAAGGGCAATGAATTCCGAGAATTCAGAAGTGACTAATGTGCAAACGGTCCCTTGCTTTCAAAACCCAGCATCATTATGTTAATCTGAGGGTATGTGCTCTGACTTTTAATGAAACTGCCCAATTATTTATACGAATAATGCATGAACCCTTGGCCTAAATGGAAAAACGACATAATTTAAAGTATTATGTCTAAGATGTAATAATAGAAAGAAAAACAAACGAACTTCGTTAAATAACTACAACTGAAAGATGTCCATTTTAATAATTAAACGTTTTTCCTTTTGTTACAGCTAATAAAAACAACTAGCGTTTATAATATAACAAACGAAGACGATAAATAAAGTAAAATAAGGAAATAAAGCAACATTTATTTTTTTACATTATTTTACCATTTATAGTACAGGCCTTAATAAAATAACGAACATGAGGCTAAGAACTGACGGTGGATAGCATGACAACGTCCCTTACAACGGCCTGATGGCACTAGTTCGTCGCATTCTAGGTGACGCTCAGGTAATATTATGTTAAGTTACGATACAAAATGTTGAACTTATCTTCAAAGCAACTCACGTCTTTATAAATGTATATGCATAAATAGCTTAAGTTTTATAGTTTACAGAAGTTTATTCATACAATATGAAAATAGTAACCCTGAACATAAAATCTTAAATTAGCACCGTCTAATAACCTATTAGCTAAATAAGCTTTACTTCATTGAGTTTTACTGGCAATAGCAACAAAACAAATTAATTAAACGCGGTATTCAAAATACAAAGTTCAAATTTCTGTACCTATTCATAGATGTACAAATGTTTTAGGCGAAACTTCGCAAAATGGTGGACGAACAAGTATCAGTGGGCACAAGAGTGGAAGCAGATGCCGAACCAGAGCCTGCCGACCCTCTCATCACGCCGGCAAGCTCTGCCCTGGAAAGATCTGATTTAGATCCCAGACCCATACCGCCAGAGCGACGTCTCCTTATCGGCACATTAGATAAACCAAGGAATGGCTCCTTGAATGGAGATAAACAGGGTACAATCAACAGAACATCGAGAATCACTGTTAGAAATGGACGAGATAATCCGTTTATTGGTTAGTCTTCGTCAGAATTATTTTAAAATCATAGTCATTAATAAAATAAATTTCCTTTGTGACAATTTTTAGACGATGACAATAAAGAAAACCAAGCAAACGGTAAACTGGAGTCCCCAGTCAAATGGCCGACTCAAAATGGTAGTGACAGCGGGACGTACGCTGAAATAGGCAATGGAGGTACCAGTAACACCAGCGAGAGGAATATCCTTGATCCAGCTGACAGTTCAGAAGAAGAGGTGCCTTTGCCAGAAGCTACATCCCCAGGAAGAAGTAGTGATGGCCCTGAACCGAGAGCTGATATCACCGCAAGTCTTGATGGAGGTTTAATATTTGGAAATAATAACACTTATCATCATTAGTCAATAAATCTACTACCTACTATTAATTGCTGAAAAGACAGTTATCAAGTTGCCAAATAATAAAACCCTGTACCTCTTTTACTTTGTTTCCAATAACCATGTATATTTTTCTACTTGGTCTAAGAGTTATTATTATCTGTATAGACTTTGACATAAAAATATATTATCAGGATCAGCATCGCCCGGAGGCCGGTCCGATCGATCTCGACAAGAAGAGGTACCCGCCTCTCCTGGGATGTTATCAGCCACACAAATCACTCGTAGATTGAGACAGGAAAATGAGCGCTTACAGGTAAACAAATATTGCAAATAAGTAAAAAAATTAAAAATAATTTATTTTTTGTTCAAATGTTATTTAAGGATTTAAGCAAAATGAAACATCATCACGTAACCATATCTTGTTGTGAAAAAAAAATACTGATTTTTTAAACTTTAGTATTACCATTCAATGATTTAGTTTTGTTTATCACTTGGTGATAGGCGGAGCTTACTCGGGTGCGAAGGTTGCTAGTATCCGCAGCGGAGCGTGGTGAGGCTGGCAGCTCCCTGATGGAGAGAAGTAAGGGCGAGGGTACAGATGATGCGCCGACTTTCGACCCACAGCAACTAGAGAAAGAGCTGCTTCTTGCCAGGGAAGCTGTTAACTGTGAGATTTTGTTTTTTTTTTGTTTTCAAGCAGTGCATACACATCAATATTTTTACCGTCGATCCACATACGGAATATGTTTGCCGTAACATTTCATTAATAAACGAGAGTATAAAAGAATCAGTTCGTTAGTGCTAGGTATTTTCATTCAAATTAGTTGACTCGACGAGTATTTTTGTATTATATTAAGATACCTGCAACTATTGTTATAGTTAATCAGGCTACCCAAAAGTGCTCAAATGAAAATAAAATGCTTAACTGAACTGAACGTAAGATAATAAATTCTGCGTAGCGCTAAATTTAAATTATGTGCCGCACATTTTCTAAACGAAAAATTATAACTTTTCAATTTAAGCCTTGAAAGCGGATAAGAAGAGGTTGAAAGCCGAGAAATTTGATTTACTAAACCAGATGAAACAGCTTTACGCTACGCTCGAAGATAAGGAAAAGGAGTTACGGGACTTTATCAGGAATTATGAACAGGTGACTTATTCAGTTTATGCATTAATTCGTCTAAAGAATGTTATATAATTCTCTGAGAACTTATTATATTTAATATTCTAGAATTATACCTTGTTAATCTCAATTTGATTTGTCTCAAATAGAACTTATATTAAATGTATATTCACATTTTTATTCTTAGATGCGATCACGTGGAGGGGCGTCATCTGCGTTAGGTGCAGAACGTGCCGAGCGGGAGAGAGAGCGCGCGGCCCTGCTACGACATGCTCGTGATGAGGCAGAGAGATCCCTGCAGCTTGCGGCAGCTCTCAATGCCAGGGATACGCAATTGCGTCATGCGAGGGAACAACTATTTGAGGTACATGATATAAAAAACGAATGAGTTTTAAATTAAACTAATTGACACATGTAATAAATAAGATAGAGTAATAACATTTTTTTCACTCTAGGCTCGTAGACAGTTACAAGCTGCAGGCTGCTTGTCTGAGGGGGAGAGCGTGGCGTCACTGGGGCTTGGGCCGCCGATGATGCTCGGCGGACCCTCGGGACTACTGGGAGATAGAGGTAGCTGCAGCGCCGACTCTGGCGTCAGAGGTACATTGTGGTATCTTGGAGAAACGAGTACTATGTTTTTGACGGATCACGTAATGAACATTGTTCTTACTTTTTTCACACTATAGACTTTTTTCTATAATCTTAAATATACCTTAAATAGCTATTTTTTATGTCTTTTGTTGATCTGAAGATATAAGTTGTACAACGAACAGTCACATGGGCGGGCTGTCTGCGGTAGGGAGTATATCAATTGATGAGATATCAACTTTAAAAGAACAGTTTACATAAGTGACATTAATAGAGCTTCTGTTAGTGACAGGAAGCAGCGATGGCGGCGCGACGTCAGTCTGTGGTGGCAACTTATCAGACTCGACTGCAGAGGGCGTGCCGCCTTCTATAGACCCGTATGATACAGATGCAACATCACTCGTGTCATCTGCACATCATTATCAACGTTAGTGTTCTTCATTAACCAACATCGTGATAATTACATAAAGTGTAACAATTACAATTAGGAATGTTACTTCCATAGTGAGCACGCCTCGAGACTGCAGCCCAACTCTGTCTCCGCATAATACCGCCTCACCTTTCTCTCGCTCCATTGATGCTGGTTCGCTTTCCAGGTTAGAAATATAATGTTTTTGTATTTTGTCAATTTTTTAAGCAAAATTACCAAACTTCTGCCAAAAGCCATCAAATCGCGTTTATTGCAACTAATCAGTGTTATTGATGTAATTAGGTCAGTAGAGCAACTATCTAGTCCAGGGGATAGTGAGTCAGCTCTAGTTGGCATGCGGCCTCGTGCAGGCAAGACAAGCCGCGGCCGAGGTTCCGCTTGGGGGTCCATATCGCGTGTGTTCGCACGCAGCAGACACCGCACTAAATCAGGCAGCGCTGCTGTCAGTGGACACGAAAGCGGTAAGGGTCACTTCATAATTAGCAGTATTTGTAATTTATAGGCAAAGGAGTTTTGTAATGGAAACAGAGAAAGTTTACAGTATTTAAATAAAAAGATAAATGTAAAAGAAGCAAGGAAGAAGTGCCATTAAATGCCCTAAGGAAATCCGTAGTCTCTGATCTTGGCAGTAGAAACGAATGATTGCTCATTTAATTTTGTATTGAATATAAAGAACCGGTGTACGCCGGCACGGGCGGTAATCGTGCGTGGTCACCGCTGGGCAGCGAGGCGGCGCTGCGCGAGGCAGCATCGCTGCCGCTGGCGCGTTGGCGAGCGCCTGCCATCATCGCCTGGTTGGAGCTCGCGCTTGGTATGCCGCAGTACGCCGCAACCATTGCTGATAATGTCAAGAGTGGCAAGGTTAGTATTAATAGCAATCTGTCTTCAATTAAAAAAAATGTAGTGCTTTTAAATTAAAAACAAAACATTCCAGGTACACAAAAAAATCCTACTATCGGAAAAATTGACGCATTAAAGCGTCAAATATTGTGTTCTGGTTGTTTCTAGATTCGTGCTTTGAATGGGCAGGTTTTGCTTGAGCTGACAGACACGGACTTGGAAGTCGGGCTGGGAATTACGCAGCCGATGCACCGCAAGAAGTTGCGTCTGGCCATTGAAGAGCGCCGTCGGCCAGACCTCGTTAGAAATCCTACCATTGGCCATCTTACTCACGCTTGGGTTGCCGCGGAATGGCTACCGGACTTGGGTCTTTCACAGGTTAATCATTGTTTTAAGACGCTATTCAAAACATGTTTTCTCTAAATTTTTGCTTGGTTTAGATACGACATTCATATTTTTTTTTTTAAAAAAAGAAGTAATACCACAAATTCTATTGACAGTATGCAGAATCTTTCTTGGCAAATCTGGTGGATGCCCGGATGTTGGATACGATCAGCAAAAAAGAGCTGGAAAAATATTTGGGAGTGACTAGAAAGTTCCATCAAGCATCCATCGTTCACGGCATACATCTTTTACGAATAATGAAATATGATCGACAAGTAAGCTAATCATTATTTGATTGCTAAATTAAATACAAATTACTTCACTAAATGATAATATCTCATTAGTTTAACAATTTTTAACGTATCGTCGCTTAAATAAATTATTTAAATTTTAGGCGTTGATTGTGAGACGGCATCAATGTGAGAATGTTGATGCCGATCCTTTAGTTTGGACAAACCAAAGATTTATACGCTGGGCTCACAATATTGATTTAGGAGAATTCGCTGATAATCTAAAAGGTAAACTTTTAATAGTACAATTGATATATAGATTTAACAGACACAAAAACCGATACTGATATAAATTCTGATAAACGTGTAGACAGCGGTGTGCACGGCGGCTTAGTGGTTTTAGAGCCATCGTTTACTGGAGAAACGATGGCTACTGCATTGGGTATTCCACCGTCGAAGAGCATTATAAGAAGACACTTGGTGGCGGAGTTCGACGCTTTGATCATCCCAGCAAGGTAATTATTTTCCTTTCATAAGTGCGCCAATGAATTCAATATATTTGAAAATAAAGCACTGCTTTTCAATTACTTTCTAAACAGAAATCACAGCAATGCTATATTTTCCAAAAAAAATTAAAATTGTTGCCCATCCCGAATAACAATATTTATTAACGTAAACCAGAAAACATGCAAAACATGATATTAAGTATTTGTTGCGTGATCGCTCTATCCCAACAATTCAATGAATTCAAGTACTTGTTTTCTAATCGTTCAATTGAAAAGGAAAGATGTGCATTGCATGTTAAGATGTAGTTGTCACCAAGTCACAGTCCCGTAGGTGAGCAACCTGTAGTTGATTATAATGTAAGGTGCAATCCTGCAGGTATACGATATTTTGCCAGGTGGAAGAACTGCAAGTGGAGGCTGCCCGAGCATCCATGTTGTCCACAAAACAAAGATAAATCTACGAAAATCAAAAAGCTTTCCTTCAGAAAATAAATTTCGCTTCGATGTCCAATTTCGAAAATTTGTACCTATATGTAAAATTCCTCTGTAACAAACTTTTGTAAAAATGCTATTTTTCCACAAGATAATAATTTTTTTGCCAATATTTTGTAGGAACCTTCCATAAAATATTTCGAAAGTCCAAAACTTTGATCGAATTCTATACGAGCGATGAAGACTGATAAAACCTAGGAATTGTGATTTATAAGAAAAAAAGCCGCGAAAATTTAAGCGATCATCAGAAAGACACAGTTCATTTGTTTCTTCTGCATTTAATTACCTAATACATCGCTATCTTCTTTATAACCCCCTAGTCTCTTGTAGTAAATATAGCTGTCAGAATTGATGTTATTCGGAATTTCGTATATTTAGTAAACATTTATCATACAACTTAGTTGATATTGACGTAAAAGCATTGAATGCTTCGTGCAATTGTTGTAGGGGTACTTTATATCCCATAACAGACAAAAATAAATCGGAAGGTATAATTTTATAAATAATTGAAATTTTATTGATATTTATTATAATCGACATAAACGTCTTTCCTTTGTATATTCCAATAGATTAAATGGGAACCATTCATCGTAGTCACATTTTAAAATTAGTTCTAAACAATGTAACATAACAGTGTTTTGACTTGTATACATTAGTGAGTAAAATTAAAAACGAAGTAAATTAGGATCACTTGTAACTCTATGCATTGACATTTAAATGTGAATAAATCCTCATAAAAGATAAATGTATCGGATATCGAGCCAGTTTATTTTGTAAATCATCACCTTGTTACTTGGCGGTGCTTGCATCGAGACAGAACGGTAACGATCATTTTATCGATACGTCATGAATGCCTCTGTCATCATCATTAGATCGCACTTTTTCGGGCTTTCTCCACTTTATCTGACTGAATCCATGAAACAGACTTTCTTTCTTGTAAATCGAGCATTTTATGTTTCTATTTATTTCTTGTTTTCGAATACACTGACATGCTTGTCTACTTGATTTATACATTATACTTGTCCTTATTTTCATTGGTAATTACAGAGAATTGTACTGCATAATATATCGCTTTGGTATTCAATGGAATCAGTACTTTTCTTTGTCTTTTTATAGGATTTTTAAGTGTTCTCGTTTCTCTTAGATTGATTTTTTTATCATCGTATTCGATCACAAATAGCATGACTGGTATTATGTTGACGTGCATCATGCTTTTGGTGTCTTTGCCAGATTAAATGCCACTGTATATTATCTAATGAAATCATTTACTAAATAGATGGGGTTTAAGAAACCTCTCTTTGCAACGATAGAAAGATATCGAAATGTTTCAAATAATAAATTAAATACTGCATGTAATGCTTTCTGTGTTAGCAGATTCCTAAACTAGAGCCATATGAAGACATAATTAAACGTGTCTCTGCCTGGCTTTCGTTCAATATCGATGTGAATTTATTTTAAAAATTCAAATAATCCAAACAAAATTTTATTCACAGGAACATGTTCGGACATCAGATCAGAATGTTAGGAAGACCGTTTTCTAGGTCTGTGGCAACAGGATTACCGGGTATTGATTTCTCAGCAGACTCAAGAAGGCATAGTTTAAGAGTACGTACTGGTTGTAATCTTAGTATGGAAACGAAATTCACATTATTGATTAAAATTTTATTGCAGGGATCAATATCTCGAGCGTTGGGAGTGTTAAAGCCGAAATTGGATCGCACCTCGCCGTCGAGTTCTAGTGAAAGCTCAAGCGTTCTAAGCCTGAGTGGCCAATCATATCAGATGTCATATTCGCCACCGATAGGCGTAAGGACTTTGTCGCAACTAAGTATGACTTATGCCCCACCTCCGACGCTGCAGGAATATGAGCCGATTTACACTCCACTCAGTTTGTATTCCCAGTCCAGCGTGTCTACTAGGGATAGTACACAGAGATTGAATGACATCAAAGAAGGTGTTGGCATCACCCACAGGTATGATTAATTGTAATATTCAAAAGATTAAATTTTTTGTGCTACCTACTAATTATCACATATATTTTTTTTGTTGATTTAGATACGGGCAAAGAGCTGACCACTCTCATAGAGTAAGCTCTCCCCTGCCAGCGAAGTCAATGGACGACACGGTAATGAAGCAGAAAAGACATCGGCGTGTAAAGAGCATCGGAGATATAAATGCGAGTAGCAAATCATCGGTTTAGATAATTCCTGTCAATTACGAACATTACATATTCAAGAATATTTAATTTACCTTAAGCCCCATATTTATAACATTATTCTTATTCATAACTTGCATATCACATATTACGGAGCGCATCTTCGTAAACAGATAGACTGAGTTGAACATATTGTAACCAGGTTTTACTCGAATTATAATACTCATTTTAATACATCATGATAAAACAAACCCATTTTGAAAGCATACTGTTAACAAACTAAAAACACGGTGACCTTTCATGTAGTCCGTACGTATTATGAGGTCACCAGCGAGAGACGCACCGCTCGATGCGAATTTTACACTTCTTAAACTCTTACGGTCAGTACCTTCAGTAAAATATTTAAAATTAATAGTTCAAAGGTAGCCTAGGCTATGTATTGACGCTGGCAATATCATTTAATTCTATACCATAAACACAAACGGGATAATAGCAACTAATAGCAAGATTCAAACGCGATGTCTAACATTGATATCAACTGGAAAGTACACTTTGTTTGTAGTTATTAAAATGGATTTGTTGTATTCTGATATACCTGATATTTGTAATTTACTTTCAAGCTCACTAAAATAATGAAGTAAAATTGATGTACCTATTTTACTATATTACTTTACAATATTACGCTGTATTTTATTGTCGAACACTGTGATATAATTGTTTAGTTACACCTATGGAATTTTGTTCTGTTTCGGCACAAACTAGAAAAAACATTTTAGAACTATATAAATCGAGCTTAATGGAATAAGATGTGTCTAGTTAAATTTATTTATTTATTGTTTACTTTTTTATTGAAAGAATGTGTTAAATTATTTTAAGTTTATTTTGTCTCCCTTCTTTATTATCATTTGTTTTTTTTTGTGATATGAAAGGTTACCAGAAATGATTTGCTTGAAATTTCGAATAAACAGCATTTTATCTAATGTAATTTGTTTTATTTTAATATTTCCCTTGTAGTATACGAACAATGACAATATCTTTAAAAATCATAACCCGGATGCGATAAGTCCTTGAATAAATCTTGTAATTTAAGATGAGTAAATAAACTAGAACGTCGGTGGCTCAGTGGTTTAAGCACTTGACTTGTAATCTACAGGTCGTGGGTTCGAATCCCGCTGCCATGTACCAATGTGTTTTTTCGATTTTTCATATGTACATCATTTACCCATCGTTCTTACGGTGAAGGAAAACATCGTGATGCAACCTCCACATATCGGCGAAGAAATTCAAAGACATGTGTGAAGTCAACCAACCCGCACTTGGCCAGCGTGGTTGACTATGGCCTAGTCACCCTAACCTTAGGGTAGGCTCCGAGCCCCTCGGTGGGGACATATAGCGAGCAGGTGATGTGATGTAAAATAAACCATAATAATATTGAATACTGCAATAATAATAAATACCTCGAATATCTTTGACTAAATAATCACAGAACTGTTTAATCGCGCTTTGATTCCTATGCGCTTATATGGCTTGTATGATACGAGTGTGCACACACTACTTGATTTTAGTTGTGCAACTAAACAGTTGCATTTGCTACGAAACAATCGACAGTCGACAATCGCACTACAGTTGTGCAATAGTTTATTCAAAGATGTGCACCCGCTCTAAGTATTACTTTCCTTTTCAAAATCCACTACGAAAAGAACCCACTTATACAGTTTCTAGACTAATTGATTTATTTGAAATGTAGCGAGTATTTAACATTTTAATTAATCCA
>LD688964.1:4528382-4541869 GCA_003118335.3 Papilio memnon
TAGACACGGCAATTAAAAAGTTTCTTTGAAAGTAAAAGAAGCGAGTAAGAACAAAAGTTTAAAAGCTGTTTGTATTAGAGGTTCCAAACGAACTCCTTTGTTGAGATATCGATTGTGTACACAAGAGTACGTGCCGTATTTAAATACGGTTGTCATCATTTATTCTACGTACAATTTGGAGAAAACATGTGTAAACTTAAATTTACACATGTTTTTATCTGAGTTGTTTCAAGAAGCATGAAAGGGACAACTATACATGAGTATTTCAGCAGTGAAAACCTACGGTTATATTTTCAAGAAACATTATTTTTATTATCTTATCAGTTAAATCTACTAAGTTATATATTTAATCTACTGCCAAAAAAAAGGTTTTCAATTCGACTGTTATTTTTAGCTTCATTTGTTTTTAAAATGAAAAGACAACATTATGCAATACAATATTGTGCAATAAACTACGGATTAATTGATGTCAGAGTTTACTCTAACTCTGAATTGCAAATCATGCAGGAGGATCAGAAATCGTAGCGCAACTGACAAAGTGTTGGCACAATGGCATCGCTCTTTGTCGTTGGGCCTCGTTCCCGTGAAATTAATCTTGTTATCGTATGTTCTGGAAACTTTCAATACAAGCCGAGTTTCTAACAAGCTACCGGTGACAAATTTAATTGTATTAAAGCATAGCTCGGTACCATTGTGAAATACACGAGTTAAAGTTAATTTCCTCAACTCGAGCACAGTTCGAATTGAATTTGCATGAAATGGAACAAAGGTGAATAGATATATTGAAGATGTTTTGAAAAGGATTATTCTATAACTGCGGCATTCTCTTCGCAGTTTCACATATAGATGGTTTAAAAATTTTCTCTTATTTATTACACACGTGTATGGTCGAACATTCAACTATGAAACATTATTATAAAACATTTGAAAATCGAACAAGGAATTGCAGCTAAATTTGAATTTAGAATCATCACTATAAAAGATAACTTCCTAAAGTACAGATTTAATTAAATCTGGCCAGTGCTGGTGGCCAGTTAGTATTTTCATTATATGACCCTTATTACGTAACACGTGCTGTTTATATATTCTAGTTACTATTTTCATGTACATATTATATAAGATGAAATCCCAGGCTAGAGCTGACCTAATTCAGTCAACCGCAGGATTTTAGTAACACCAATGAATACTAGAACTATTTCAGCATTATGACAATAAACAAATGTGTAACCCGTATAATTTCTGTCTGTACGAGTTTAGAGAATTGCTTGAGTCCGATGAAAGTATGTAAATAAAGTAAGTAATATCGGAAATGAATAAGGCTAATTGCTCCAAATGTTTTACACGCTCATATAATATTTCTTATTTCACAACGGTTCAACGTTCAGACTTATTTATGATATTCTCTTGCGTCACTCTCTACGAGAAATAAGCACAACCTTGTTCCCAGTTTAGTTTATTAGTAAATAAATAATAATAATATGGAATTTATTTATAAAAAAAAACTTGTCTTATTAAATTGCTAGCTGTTCCCTTGCGGCTTCATCCGCGTGAAATTATAAAAATTGTATTTCTTATTAAATTATCAATTGCAAATGTCAAAATCACATGACATGATGACAAACCATGGCAATCTTGTTCCATTGATGTTGGCAGCGACTTATGGTCTCTTTCCCACATTAGGGTTTTTATCCAAAATATTTAATATTTATTTTTCCCTAAGTTTAATGACGTGAAAATATATAGCCTAAAGCGTGACGTAAGTGTATTTGTTGTAATTTCTGACATCTTAGGCAACAAAGAAGTGTGCGTTTACGATTTATTATATTAGTACCTATAGATAGATTTCATTCTTTCGCAATTTTATTTTACGGACATATTCAAGTTTTTAGAACTTTCAGTACATAAACGATATTTTAATAAAAGAAAAAGAATTTTCTCGATACTAAACCTTTTTGGAAGTCGAATAAAGTTTACGTAATGACCGTAATTTTGCTTCATAAAAGCGTAAAATTTAAGTAAATTTCTATACAAACCAAACACGCTTCAAAGAGTAAACACACTTCCATTATACTCTTCCCTGTAATGAAAGGCGATTAAACATTCCGTAACAATGGACAGCACTCTGTTAAAATCTATATTAAATTATGGCTTTTGTTTACATTGTACAAAAAATTATATGCTTAACGTACGGTTTTATTCAAATTATGTTTAATTTGATCCAGGTATGTATGTAATAATAATGGAAAAACATATTTCTTAAAATAATAATATGGAATTTATAAACATATTTCTTAAAATATGTTTTTCCATTATTATTACATACTAGTTTTTGTCCGTAACTTTGTTCGCGCGGAATAAAAAACTTATTTATTCAGTTTACGTTCTACATCTATGTTAATTCTCATATGTTAAGCAATTGAGGAGATGGAGTAACAAAAATCTATTGCATTTATAATATTAGTATGAAAGTATGATTATGATTTAACAAGAAGGCTTAAAACTCTGAAATAAACCTGTAAATGTCAATTTTTATAAAATTACTTTCTGTTTAGACGTCTCATTATCTCCTTATCTATTTTCATTTTTCTTTACTCATATTTCCATTAATCAAACGGCCATTATAGCTTTCTTTAACCTAAATTCAGTTGTCTATCCTTGTTTTCTTGTTAAATTACAATTTGACGAGGTTGTGATTTATGAATTGTTGTCCGCGCATTTAATGGACGACATTTTAAGTGGTATTTTTTTTCAATTAATCGGTTTATTTATTACTCGGACATTATTCATTCTCTGCGAAAAAGGGGATGTTTATAGTTGCCTTTTTTGTCTTGATATTTTAATAATATCTATTTTAACACTTTGTTTAACCCTAAGTTAACGAGAGTACATTTGAATACTGCTTACAACTTTAAGCCTTTATTGATGTATTCCTTTTCGTAACTAAGACCTTTCATTAGAAGTCACCTTCAAAACCGCAGCTAAAATATCCTATAAATGCATTTTACATATAAATCAAATGAATTCAGATAACTTGATAGCAATAGGCCCTCAACAACACAAGGCTCTTAATAGAATTATTATATTGGATTTTGCAGAGCACCAGAGCTGAGCCGTGTTCATGCCGCGAGGGGTGCTCTTGAAAAACAAAAAGCTTATAAAACAAAAGCGTTATTCAGATAATTATAACGGTCGATTTCCACTGCCGAAACACAAATTAAAAAAAAGAGATAGTGGTATGTTTTCAAATGTTTTAGGACATTTGAAATTCACGGCAAGAACAAACTTGCATCCTCTACAATACATTTTTATTACAACTCAAGTCTAAATAATATTAGTGAAACCTAAAATATGAACAAAAACTGACTGGTTCTGAATATTAATATATTCATTGTGTACATAATCGATATCAAAGCCTCTTTCGTGCTTCAATTTAAAGGCCTCGCATTATAATAGCTGCGCAGTTAACGAAAGCAAACAAAAGTCTATTTCTAAATGTTTTGTTTAAACTCGCTTTGATATGCTCGTATAATAATCAATAATTGAACGTGGGTGTTGTCAAAATGTCACAGGTCAAAAGGTCAAGGGATGATTTCTGTAAAATTCCACTCAGTTACACATATTTATGACTTTCCATAAATAATACGAGGAATAATGTGGCCTGCATGTCGACAATTAGAGTCCCAAATAACATTATATTGAAATCGAATAATACAATTTGAAATAAGAGAAATACTTTGTTTATCAATACAAAAATCTTGTAAATTTTGAGCAAATTACAGCAAATAAATTGAAGAAAATTGACGTAAATAACGAATTAAAATGAAGTTAAAACAAAGTTGAAACACAATACACTGCATTACCAAACCCCATGTGATTATTCAATATCACTTAGCTTATATTAATAAATAACTAATGTGGGTAACAGATGACCCCATTAAGTAATATTGCTATAGCATATATTCCTAATACATTTTATTAATTAACTAGCTTTCGCCCGCGACTACGTCCGAGTGGAATTAAAAAACAAATGTTAGTAGCCTATGTTACAGACTATACTCTACATCTATACCAAATTTCATCGAAATCTGTTCAGCCGTTTAGGCTACAAACACTAACAAACATCCATCCATCCATCTAAACATTCGCATTTATAATATTAGTACAAAGTATGATTGTTATTAACACAATGCAATATCAAAGCGTATTGCTAAGTTTTATACCTAATAGTGCAAAAATTCTAAGAGACAACTCACGTTTTATCACTTTATAAAACCTTTTCAGTTAATAAGATTTAAATGTAAGTTTGTTCTTTAGTATTTAGTCACAATTTTCATAAAATTAAAGTAAATTTGTATAACTTCGTACTCTACAAAATATGCAGAAATGTTAAAGTTGAAATGTTAATTAATGGAACGAGGAATAACTTATCTGGAACATTAGTGACTTAAGAACTTGCCATCTTTAACTTCACTCAAACTTTATTTACGTCAAGTACAGACTTTACAAGTGTTTAGCAAGTTTTCAAATTATGAAAAATAATTATTTATATGAAATTCATTATATCCAAAGACTAATACAAAAGATACAATTTTATTTGATATCGGTGTTTTTTTTAGTTAAACATGTGTTTAATTAAAGATATGTTTTATGACTAATACTTCAGTCTGAATAAAACTTAAACTGGAATAATTTATACATCTTTGTGCCGGAAGTTAAATTGTTTTGGGACCGGTATGTGAAATTTAGCTAAACTTTTGTTTTGGATAAAGTTATTTTGTTAATTTAGAACATTAATTCAGTTAGGTTATTTTATATACTATATACTAGCTGTTCCTCGCAACTTCGCCCGCGTGAAATTAAAAAAATATAGTCTATTACTGTCTGCCTAAAAATATAGCCTGTTACTCACAGATAAATTACCTTTCTAATAGTGAAAGAATTTTTGAAATCGGCCCAGTAGTTTTGAGTTATTTCAATACATACAAAAATACAAATCTTTCCTCTTTATAATATTAGTATAGATATAGATTAGTATAGATATAGATAACAGCGGGAAATGATTGTTAATTTTTGAACGACTAAAGTAATAATAAATAACATACTAAATCGGATAATAATTTTAATTGCTGGCAACATTGTGAAGCAAGCTTTTGTCGGTGTTGGTAATTATTTATGCTACTTAACTACTCCTCTTTAATCTTTAAACATTAGTTAATTGTTATACATTTTACAACGTTGACATATGTTGTAGTAATAAGTTTCTAAATGTGTAAACATAAACCTAAAATGGTCTGCAAGGGTCAGAAAATGTTCTATCTCTCCCCTGTCTGGTTTCATTTCTCAGCTTATCAATTTAACTTATGACGACACTTCACTTTATTTAACACTTAGACCCTCGTCATTGTTATTAAGGACAATCATTTTGGATGTCGCGTACAATTTAAGTTATAGAAACAAGTGTATTCTCGACGTAAAAATAAACTGTCTTAATCAATAATGATAGTTTCAAATGCGAAAATGGTAAGACAGTGCAATCGGACAGTACAGTACATACGCCTATTCTAAACAAATCAAGACAGTACAATACTGTTTTGATAGTCAGCCATCATTCAAACATCAGTACTCTGCTCTCATAATGTTTTGCCCTCGTGTGAAATTAGAAGAATAAACTCGCATAATGATTGCCGAGTTCACTTGTTCGAAACAGTTGAAACAATACTACAAACAACTTTCAACAGGATTGAAAACCGAGTCGAAAACCAAGAGAAGTTCGTATACTCATTTGCTTTGTTTTCAATATACAGTTTTTGTTTCAAGTAACTTACTTGCGAGTGTTTCATTTCTAGTTCCTTAATTACAGAAGAAGTAAAATACAATCGATTAAACTCACGTTAGTTTTTAAAATAACAGTTGTAATAAAACATATTGGTTTCTGTTTTTAATATAGAAAGACCGAGATAATATCTTTAACATACTATCACTAACTATATAATTATTCCCGTGCGGCTTCATCCGCGTGAAATTATAAAAACTTTATTTTATTATTTACATTTGTGACATACTCAATTTCAAATGTCAAATGACAACGATGGCAATTTTGCTTCTTTGATGTTGGCAGCAACTTATGGTCTCTGTCCCACATGATGTTTTTTTTTTTCAATTTATTTACCCCTAAGTTTAATAGCAATGAAAATATATAACCTAAAGCGTGTCATAAATGTAGGTCTTTTTATTAAAGAGAGAATTAGTCAAAAATATTCTGTCATTACTGACATCCTACGCCACGAAGTAGTATGTGTTTACGCTTTATTATATTAAGTATAGAAGTATAGATATAGTGTAGATTACGTAGAGTTATTTTTTTCCATGTAAATACTGAAGTGAGCTATGTTGTACAGTTTTCGCCAAAGTATGGCATTCGTTTGGTAAGTATTATAAAACTGCATAGCTACGGCGTACAGCATTTTTGGCATTTCCCTTAGTAAAATTGTAGTTTCAATCTTAATAACCATCTAGAATATTGTAGAGAGCATAAATTTTATAGAAAAATAATTGATTTATCATGCAATGTTGTCTTAACTTTGATTAAAATAGACCTTTAAAAGTACCTTTGGATAATAATACTGAGGCCCGGACACCCTAACTACAAAGTCCTTCAGCACAGAGAACGCTTATAGGCTAGCCGGCGGCATTTCATGAACAAGGTATACCAAAGTTTACCTTATTTTTGTTACACTAAAGTTCACATTGCTACAAATTTTATTAAAATTTTCACTCAGTATTTGGGATAAAATTAAATTGTCGATAGCCAATAAACACCTTTGTTAATTAACGGTTACTTGAGCCCTTGATTTTGTAAAAGCAATGTATACGAATGTTTTGGAACAATCTTCATTTAGAAGGAAAAACATTGTTATAATTATATTTGTATTGCGAATTAACAATATTGTGATTTCTTAACTTTACGTTATTTACAAAAATCAAATATTTACAATTGTAAACACTAATTAATTAATTAATACATACTTATCTGTTTAAACACGGCATGTTTCAAATCTAAGTGTTTCTACTACGGGAAATCGCAGTCTACGACGTAGCACATTGCTACGAAGCTATACAAATATCTAAATCTAAAATAGAAAGTACTAATAAATAATTCACAATACGCAAAGCAAAGGCTTAAGATTAAATACCTCCCGCTTATTATTTCAAATCACGTTCGCAATCGGAACGTTCCAATATTATTGATTTCGAGCGATGAATGATGAATCGCTTAATTTGAATGAGTTCAAAATCAGAGTTTTTTACCTACATATTGTACATATAGCAAAGGGTGCAATAGCTATTTTTCGACCTTTAACTACGGTATGTGCTGTTTTTATATACCTCTTTTTTAATAAGAAACAAATAGTTAATGAATGTATTGGAACTAGTGCAACTGATTTTTATTAGTTGGTTTCTTTTCATATCAACCTAAATATAAATAAAATGTATATATGAATGAAAACATGTACACTGTATGTGTTGGACAAGGAAAGCGGTACTTTATCATTTGTCCTTCAAAGCAATAACGCGCTGACGGTTTTCAATCCGGGACGTGATATGGAATAGTGATTGCACTCTAAATCCTACATTTCATGCACACAAACAATTTAAAACAGGAAATAGTACTTTTATTGTGTTTATTACAATACAAGCGTTTTTAGAGATATTTTAAACCTTTCCAAGATAAGAGTTTGTACTCGAATACGGCTCTCAACAATAGCGTAATGTCAAACGGCAGCATTGTTCAAAATCAGTATCTTTAACCACTAGTCTTGGCAAATTACGAAGTAATCTTGTACTTTTTAAAACCAATATGCTTATAGTTTTAAGTTAAAAGCCAATTTACTACAGAAGACATTTAGGAAGGTGATTTAGTAGAGACTTATTAGCCACTTGATCTAAAAGATCGCTCGCACAACTGATTGAAATTCCGCCCGGGTCCGTGACTTTCGCTTTTACTCGATTTTATTAAAACGCTTCATTTGGAAATCCGCATTGAATTTGATTTATTGATTTCCTTTTGAAATAACCCGTGCGAATGAGTAACCAGGCCTGATTGTTAATTATACAGGCTAAGAAAATTTATTTATTTATGACAAATAAATATTACCTCTACTTCACTTCAAACTCTCACTACTCGCTGCTCTACAAAACTCTCACAAAACAGTGGTAGGCGTATATTGGTCCAAGAAATATGTCGAATAAAGAATGTCGTAATTAAACTTAGTTGAATAAATTAGTTTAACCCACTTCTTCCTTTTAATTTATTTTTCTCCTAACCCCAGATTATCATTTAATAATACTACAATAGTTTTAAAAGGCGAGGACATTAAGAGGGATATAAAATTATGAAATTCCATAAGCCTCAGTGACAGGCACAAAAGCTTTATGCAATTTCGCTAATTCTTTGACGAGGGCTGGAGGGCATTTAACAATAAAGGATCTCTCGCCATCCAGAATCTAATTAAAACTTTTAAATATTTCACACTGCGGATGACTTGCTGTTCTACGTTTTATAAATTCTTCATTATTTTAAGTAATAACTTTTCACTTAAAACATTACTTTTATTAAAACAGTAGCTTATTTTTAAATGAATTGGAATGGAACTATTTATGAAACTTGTACAAGGATATTTTGTACGGCTATAATGGAATGACGAATTCTAACTTGACCTTAATCCTTTTCAACGTATCCATAACACAAATGTAACAACGAAATGAGTACATTAGAGGAAGTTTGAGATTACCACCAGTGGTTGAGAAAATATGGAGTAAAAGGTTAGCGTGGTACGGGCATGTCATGAGAAGGGATGAATAGCATGTAACAAGAAGGACGTTAGTTATGAATTTGGAGGGGTACACCGGTAGAGGTAGGTAGAAAGAGATGGATGGATTGCGTGAAAGGTGACATGATCAAGAAGGGAGTGATGACTGAGATGACGGATGACAGTTATTTGGAGAACGGGACGGAGGAGGTGGGGGAGATGATGAAATGTATCGGATTGATAACGAAACATGTTGCAGGTTTTTGTCCAGAAAATGTAATCAGAAATGTTTGGATAGGTAGAGTTCGTGAACTTTATAGCGCCGCCCAACGGTGCGATTCACTTGCATATTCAATTAGTATTCCAACTACATAGCACAGGAGCAGAGCATATATATTATTTAATTAAAACTTCCAAACTAATATAACTTTATAAACGTTTTTGCTACGTTTTACTTGTTCTATTAGAGTTCGCTTTTCAACGGCAACTGAAAGGCGACCATTTACTGAAAAACTAGTGATAACTGTAACTACGATTATTTCAGACTAGCTGTTACTCGCGACTTCGCCCGCATGAAATTAAAAAAAATATACCCTATGTTACTCACAGATAAATCAACTTTCTAATGGTGAAAGAATTTTTGTAATCGGCCTAGTAGTTTTTACGTGAATGGAATACATACAAAATTACAAATCTTTCCTCTTTATAATATTAGTATAGATGACATAAGTGTACTAACTAATATCCAAGAATAATATAAACTATTACATTTATTCAAGTTAATATAACAATTATGGTACAGTAAAAGGTATTCGCTCGTCGTACTTTCAATAGAAAGCAATCTACAGCAACAAGTTATTTTTAAATTGCTTTCAACGTTATTCAGTGATGAAAAATACCATCCCTTAAACATGTACATGCAAACATTTCTCTGCTTAGAATTTTTAAATTGCAAGTTTGAGATTCGCGCGTAGTATGCCAAAGAGTTTGAGTCTCGGATTATAATAACTACTATTACTGGCCACTATCCAACAGCGAGTTTTGGATATCTGATGAGGAAAAGCCTGTTGCCTAATTGCGAGATATGCAAAAAGCCAGAAGATATCCAACACTTGTTGTTGAACTGTGAGAGAAACAGAGCGCGAGCTACTTTTCCGGGATTTGAAGCTCAACCCGTCCGATGTAGGCATTAATTTGTCAATATTGGCTGAGCCAGCATCCGAAGCGGCTGCACGATTATGCCAGCTCGTTTCTTAAACATTACGAGAAGCACTATGGGATTGACATGTCTTTCCAAGGACAAAAATTCCCCCCTTTTCCCAATATAGATTAAAAAATAATAATAATAAAAACTACTATAACTTAACGAACAATTAACATATTTTATTGTAAATTAATGTTAAGAGCAAGCCCACACCTTTGACTAAACAATCGCACAACTGTTGTGCGATAGTCGAATGTTTCGCAGTCAATTCAACTGTTTAGTTGTACAACTAAAAATTGAATAATGTGCGCAGCTCCATATATGCTCACAGGAATCAAAGCGAGACTAAACGGTTGTGCGACAGTTTAGTTTCAGGTGTACGCACGCTCTTAATATGATGTAAGTGTTCGAAACATAGTACGTGCTAGCTTAGTAATAAACCTGAATTCCATTCTTGAAGCCTTCACTTCTTGCTTAGACGGTAACACTTGCTGTATTTAACGATTTGCTTCTAAAACATTTGCACCTTATGTATAGCATAAGTATAAAAACATTGAATTTTCATTTGGAAAGGTTTGTCTAAAAACATGAACCTAAAGTAAATAAAATATTAAATGCGCATGTGCAAATGGACCTTTTATTTATTATAATCGCTTTCTAACCCTCATCAAGGGTTTAACAAAGTCACCTAACGTTTTTTCCTCGCTTTACTTAAACGTTTGGTAATATATTTTACTCATTAATAATTTAATTCAACATTCTATATATCTAATACTAGCTGTTGCATGCGACTTCGCCCGCGGGAATTAAAAAATATAGCCTATGTTACTCACAGATAAATTACCTTTCTGACGGTGAAAGAATTTTCAAAATTGGCTCAATATTTTTTGAGTTATTTCAATACATAAAAAATACAAAAATACAAATCTTTCCTCTTTATAATATTAGTATAGAAGTATAGATATGCTGCCCCATATTTCAAACTATATAACAGCATGAATTAATGAATTACTATCGATAAATCTATTTTTAATACAAAGAAGATAACCAAATAAATTAAATTAAGTTAAAATTTCTGTTTAATTTAATGTTCAATCTCTTTGTGTGAAGAAAACTTTGCAACACAGCATCATTCCATGAACAAACTGTATAGGTTTGTAACTCAATAGAGGTAGGCGAGGCGGACCGCGCTTTGTGCAACTTGTTTTGTTTAACAGGCTATTGTTATACAGAAAATTCAACAATACAACGAAACCATGTTGTTCATATAGGTTTGATTTATTCCGTGTATCGCTTTCTTTTGTTTTAGTAACATGGCATAAACGTCTAAAGAAAATGATGAGGAGACACATGTAAAAATATGACTGTCCCACTCATTCGGTTCTCTTATAACAAAGATAACGTGATTTTGTGTTGTTTTGTTGAATAGTTAATGAAAATTGATGTATTAGCTTCCTTTATTCAAAAGATTGATGGATCTGTTAATTGATTATTCTTTGACGATACCATGTTGAATATATTGGTTATCTTAGTATTGTGCAATAAACTATTGGTTTGAGTTCTTTAAAAACATGGATATTTAAAAAAAATATATTTTCAAGAGTATTTTTATCGTATCACATTTTATATCAGGGCTTGTTAAAGTTAAAAAGCTACGTTTCTGCTTAAAACTCGTATATTTTCAGAATAAGATATTTGCTTATTTTGTTTCCATCCTCGTTTCCTCCATCCCTTGGGTTATATTTAAAATAAAACATTGGAATAATAACATAAGTAACATTACTTAATAAGACACATTAAATTCATTAAAACAATTAAATATGTTGCCAACACTAAAAATTATTATTTGATAGTAACTTTAATCGTTCAAATATTAACAATAATTTCGCGCCATTATACATTCATGTTCATATATTGTGATGTTTATGTTGATTTTACCTTTAACAATTAAGCATTTATTTTAATTTAAATTAACCGTAGTACTCTTCACAATACAAGAGACCACTATACGTTGAATACCGATAAATTAATTACTCACTTGACCACTATTCGTTTTAACATAAAAGATTACTATCAAATGAAACCGCAATTTCACCAAAGTTCAATTAAAAGGAATAATAAGGCATTATTAATAACGTATTCCATAGTTTTCGGTTTACTGGACTCTCTGCAGTGAAAAATTAAGCACTGAAAATTTATCCATGTATATCTGTTTGAATTGAATCCTTAAGCTATTAAAGTAACAATACTTTCATTTATGTACCACTGTGGTGTAGTACTATTATATTTACATATGTTTTATTTATATGGCATTGCAAAGCATGACTAATTCACGTAGCATCTTAATCTAATCTCTAGAGTCACAAGATATGTATTTAGTTTAGTCTTACTACATAGAGTGGACATATGTCCCCCAAAAAAGGATTCCTGACATATTAAATTCGTGCAATTTTCAATCCATCCAATGACTCGTCGCTAGAAGCTATGACGTGACATAATATGAAATGACATGATGTAAAATTATGCAAAGCTATTCAAACGAACCATCCCTCTACAAAGTCGAAGGCGGAATGACAATGCACATCTGACGTTCTCAAGCTTTATAATATAACTAGCTGTTCCCATGCGGCTTCATCCGCGTGAAATTATAAAAACTTTATTTAATAAAATAAACATTTAATAAACAATAGTTTACATTTGTCAAATTATCAATTGCAAATGTCAAAATGACATGACATGAAGACAAATCATGGCAATATTGCTTCCTTGATGTTGGCAGCAACTTATGGTCTCTTTCCCACATTAGGGTTTTATCCAAAATATTTACCCTTTAAGTTTAATGGCATGAAAATATACAGCCTAAAGCGTGATGTAAGTGTAGGGCTTTTTATTAAAAAAAGAATTATCCAAAAGTATGCTGTAATTGCTGACATCCTAGGCAACAAAGAAGTGTGTGTTTACGCTTTATTATATTAGTATAGATTAAGGAGATTCGACTTAGATGCAGTTCCATTTATTTAACAATAGTCACACGAATTATCGGATTCCATAATTATATCAGACCGTCAAATCCATCTAGTACTTTCCATCCATCCATCCATGCCATGTAATTATATTATCTATCCAACCATTCCTTCTCATAAACTCTTATGAACCATACTCTCAACATTTAAAACTCAATTAATCACGTAAAGCTATTGTTTTTTTATCGAGAGAGTATCGGATAACAAAATCGATGGCGGCCATGATGGAGCTCGGGCAAAATTCAATTTAATAAAGTAATCAATTAAGTGGTGGGACGAGAGGACACACCGACTTACCAACAACGCTCGTTCGTTTTATTCGTATCACCGAAACAAAAATGGATATGTATAATTACAATAAGATTTATAAGGAAAAAGTTTATATGCAGTTAGTTTTAGATTGGGTACGTAGTATATTTCATACTACCTGTTGCTCGCGTCTTCGAACGC
>LD688964.1:4565854-4597937 GCA_003118335.3 Papilio memnon
TTTGACATTTGCAATTGATAATTTGACAAATGTAAACAATAAAATTAGATATTTTCATGCGAATGAAGCCGCACAGGAACAGTTAGTTTCCTATAAAACAACTACAAGAACTTGCCTTACTTGCTTATTGGCCTTTATATACTTCCTGTAAGCGTACGCCCAGTACCAATATCGTATCGACATGTCCCAGCCCCGCATCGTGTCCTTCATCTTAGGCCCCACGATCAACTTCTCGATCTCAAATGAGTTCAACATTTGCACATTGTATTCTTGTTCTGACGCAGCATCTGGTGTTTTAGTACTAGAAAAACGTCGACTCCATTATTATTGTGTAAATAATGACTACCATATTTGTTGAATTAAATCTTAAAAATGTATGGATGTTAACACATAACTCCAGAATGGCGGGAGAGCGGAAATGGGGCGCGGGCGATATTTATTATACAGTAGTTATTACAACTTACATTAAATTAATCACACTAAAATGTGTGGATGGTCCACTGCCGGGGAGAGGCGCGCACTTAGCCGGGTACAAACCAAAGCCGGACTCCGTGCAGACGGCAGTACCGAGCAGTGCGATCATCTCCGTGTTCAAGTAGAACATTAACAGCAGCGGGATGTTGAAAAGATAGCGATAGTCGGTGCCGAAGTGTGTGTAGAAACGATTCTCTTCGTACATCTAAACATGTTTAAATTCATAAAAAGGTTAAGGTTTAACCTACAACAAAAGCTTTAGAAAAAAATACATTTATCAAGACTGTAAATTGAATCTTTTTTTGGGCATTTCTCTAAAGGTTCAGGACAAGAGTAATTCTAGGTTACAATAAAGAGAAATCTAATTACGTGAGTATTAAATCTGGAGCGAAGCATCATGTATCCGAGCGCGCACAACACCGCTTTCTTTATTTTCTCTTCGGTGACTATTCTGCAGTCGCCTACTGAACTGAAAGGGGCATTTAGGTGATCTTGGAATATTCTCCATTTGTAATAAGTACCTAAAAGATATAAGAAAACTGTATAGCGTCGCGTTGTTAATAAACGTACATTTCATTCAACTGTCGTGTTATTGTGCACGGGTAGTAATGTCCTTCTTATTTATGTTTCTGCTTAGTGTTATTTAATAAATATTAACCTTTATGTATTCCAATGAAGTAATAAGCATAAGCCAGAATATCGACTGCCTCAGGTACTGGCATCACTTCAGCCTCATTGGGGGTACTTTCGCGGTAGTTCAACCTAGGCTTCTCCGCTATACTCAACTCACAGGCAAGTCCCACCAGTCGTAATGCGATAATTTGAAATATTCCGATCATATACGAATGTGATGGTACGTTGTGATGTATGTACAAGAGGTATGTCCATGAATATGCCAAACTTATTTGATGGACGTAACTGGAAAAAAACATACAGACGACTTGAATACCTCCTTCTTTTGGGAAGTCGGTCAAAAATCATATTTTTACGTCTACCCAATTGAAAAATACTGTTCAAACATAGATAATTTACATATTTGAAAAGTTAATGTTTATAATATAATAGATTTTAATTCAAAATCTGGAACTGCCTACACCAGTGTGCTGTTAGTGAATGCTAGTCATTAGCAATTAGGGATGTTTTGTATTAGTGAAAAAGACTATGATATGCAAAATATCAAACCCTGGAATTCAACAATTAAGGCTTATTAAATATATATAATATACTTACTGACGATCACAGGATTTTAGTATCAAGACATTACCACAAACCATTATAAATGTATGTAAGATGTAGTGGCCACAAATTAGAAATGAAACGAGCAAACCGAGACCCGCCCCGTAATTCCGTTTCATATCAGTTTTGGCGATTTCTTTGTAATGAGTACCGAGAGAAAGGCATACTAAGAGGGATGAAAAATATATTGCGTCGTTAACATTCATGATTCTTTGATTTCAAATTAAAATATCCAAATGATTATAAATAATAAATTTTAATAACGGTAATTCATTGTTGTCAAGTTGTCATTTTTATGTCAAGTTTATTTTTTATTCGGAAATATTTTTTTCAATTAGCACAGATGATAAATATTTGAAAAATAAATTAGCTATGAATGACCACAGAATAACGATTGTGTCCGACGCTACTTCAATACTCTGTGTGAATAACCTTAATTTTGCATACGAATGAGGATTAAAAATAAAAAGACCATGTGATTAAATAAACAATTTACTACACATAATGTAGGTTGACAATAAAATATTACTAACAGAGGTATTAACATATAATTTAACATCTGATGCAGATTTAGTTGTATTTACTTAATGTAACTTAAACGGCTAAGTAGCGAAAAAGAAACATGACTTAAAGTTAATTTGTTTGCAGTGCGAGAATATTTGTGTGAATAGAAAATACATTAAATAAAATACCTTAAATGCATTACAGTTACACGTCCAAACTATTAATAGCTAATTTGGTACATCGGAATGTTAAGAACAACTATCTCAGCAAGAAAGCGGACATCCTCCTCTAACAATGTCTACGAAGTAAATACCTAATAATTTGCATAAACAAAAAAATACCTCTAATAAAATTATTGCTGACATACGAAGGCACTTCTATTTTTGCAATTCATTAGACGTATCAATATTAGAATCTTTCTCAACATTGAAAATTATTTTTTTACAAACTTCGCTTCAGCAGTTATGTATAAAATGAACCTAGTCCGCTATCTTAACTGTGACTCGATCCTGATGGAAAATTATTATAACATCAAGCGTAAGCAACTAAGCGACATTGTAAGAAAACTAGGTAAGCCTCGAACGTTACTACGAAGTGATTATCACAATACATATTAAAAGATTCAAAATTTATGACAGCTCGTGCGATTAGGCGATAGAGCCCACTGCGGTTGGAAGAAAGCACATTAAACGAATAATGTTTGGATTCATCATGTTTATCGCCTTATCCCACTGACGTGGGTCGGCGCAATGTTTTTATAAACCTTAAACTTTTGGATTCGTATCGATTGAATGTATAAAATGTATTTTAACCCTTAATTCGACGGAGTTTTTTGTTGACAAAAAAACTGTTTTTTTTTTGTAAAGTCATATTTTTGCGTATAAAATAAACTACTTCAGTAGTTTTTTTTAATTATCTGTTCGTCACACTGGACACTGTCGAATTAAGGGTTAAGGCAACGAAAACGTCAAGTCAATTCGCGATATTCCGAGCCGCCATAAAGTTTGAATCGCACTGTACAATGATCTCATCAAACTAACCTATAATACTGCTCAAACTATTAATTTAAAAGCTATATTTTACAATTTCTTAGATTCAACGAATCATTGTTCAGTGTAAATTCAATTGACTAGCATCTAGATTAATATTCTAATAAATATTATCAATCACACAATATCAAATATCTAGCAAATGATAGGCATTACAACATCTAATACAAGTTACCGATTAGTTTACGATACTATCGATTTTGTAAAACTATCAACTACTTATCGATTTATTTTAATCGATTTCGGTTTAAAATTTGGCAGTATTCAAACTAGCATCTTGTGGGATTAAAGTTACATTATTAATGAATAAATACATTGAGACATTTAAATCGAATAAAACGTATGTAAGAAAAATAACAGGAATGTAGTTAAATAACTAATGAACTACAAACTTAATGCTGCCGTTGACAGATTTCTCATACATATTTACAATTGACTAAGAAATTTTCATTATTTTTGTGTCGATGGAGAAAAAAACCAAGAAAATACGATTTAAAGCAATTGGTTAAAAGATTTTGACATTGAATAGATGAATAAAGAAGCCATAAATATTATAATGTACTTTTTTAATTAAAAGATTAATGGTGTATGAGGAAACTATATTTGAAAATAACTGAAATAGTTAAAGTCAATAGAAACGGTTATAAAAAATAAGATAAAAATTAATGTGTTCATAATAAATGTGTTACAAAAATCGTAAAAATTGTACGAAGGAATGTTTATGAAAACACTTTCGACTTAAGACATTACGTTCATAAATATATCTGAAGCTGTCCCCGTGCGGCTTCATCCGCATGAAATTATAAAAACTATTTCATTGTTTAACATTTGTCAATTTCTCAATTGCAAATATCAGAATACAAATTACCTTACTATGGCAATGTTGCTTCCTTGATGTTGGCAGCAACTTATGGTCTCTTTCACACATCAGCTTTTTTATCCAAAATATTTACGCACAAGTTTAACGGCGTGAAAATATATAGCCTAAAGTGTGACGTAAGTGTAGGGCTTTTTATAAAAAAAGAACTATTCAAAAATATGCTGTGATTGCTGTCATCTTAGGCAACAAAGTAGTGTGTTTACGCTTTATTATATTAGTATAGAAGTACAGATAAAATATAAAATCGTAAAAATATACTAATCTCTATATATTGAATATGTATATAGTAATTATTGCAATTAGTTACTAAACAACGTTAATATATATATATTCTTGTTACACCTCCCTGTATGTGTATGTTCGCTTGTTCGGATAATAGCCTTTAGTTCTTTAACATCACATTCCAGTATTACTATGAGTTAAGATAAACATTCTAGATATAATCTGTTCCAATTAAAATTTGAAAATTAACTTTTTAATGTAAATATTAGCAGATTTTTGTTAATTTACCATTTTAACTTAGCTCTAGGCTTGTACTGATAGTCGAATGGCGGGAACCCTCGACCATGTGATAGAAAATCACACTTAACCATTAAACTATTAGCGCTATTCAAACACTTCACTATTTACGAGTAAAATTGCCAAATACTAGAATTAAATTAAAACAAAATCATTACATATCTCATTTAAGTTTTTTTCCAGAAGCTTTAAATAATTTTCGGAACAGATTATACATAACATATTTTTTTTTATTCTCTTAAAAGTATAATCAAAAGAACTGAATCTGCATCAGATATAGACATTTATAAATAAAAATTGCATTGTTAAAAAAAACCATTCAAAAAGTCGTTCAGACGTAGACACAGTATATTTCCTATGGAATATTTATTAAATTATAAAACCACGAGTAAAATGAATGTACATTATAATATATTAATATTAAAAATTTGTCTAAATATTGCATTTGTTACTATTGTTATCGGTCGTCACATCTAAATGTAGTTAGAAAAAGTATTGCCTCTATTTACGAAAAGGAGATTTTATTTATTAGATCTACTTATTTCGTATCTATTTAAATAAATAACAAACTTAAACGAACAGTTGATATGAAACTCAACAAGGTATATGAAACAGTTTAAGTACAGTTCAATAAATAGATCGATCGAACGACCGAGTTACTATCAAATACAACTAAATAGTCGCGGAGAGAGCCCAATCAAGTACCATTTATATCGTGTGCAATAGTCGGGGTAGGGATGTTCGATGCCTATCGATGTTATGCCCAAACATCGATATCGATACTTTGTAACATCGAACATCCCTATTCGGAGGTACGACCGAAGTGCTATAACTTCTAATTACGTTACAAATCGATTAAGTCGAAGCATCTATAATTATGTGTTAATATTAATCCAATTCGCATTAAAATTTCCAAAGATTTTTTTCTAATATTTCATTATAAATTAAGTTACAATTTTTTTAACGCTTTTAGTAATTTTCGCGTGACCTATTGCACAAAACACATACGCTAGAATTATCTACTCGATTTATATATAATTTTTAATTCTTTACAATACCTACCACATAGTTAAATACAACATCCAGAACAATATATTAATAATTACAAAATCCAACCGTGCAAATAAACTAAGAGAAAATGAAACATTTGTTCGCTCCTATCACAATATACTATAGGATAAAATGCTAAAACTCTTCACCTTGACTTGACACCTTTAGGGGCCGTTCACACACACCGGACAGTAAAACAGAGTTGATTTTTATTGCAAACAAAATTGAGCGTTTATCCATTGAATCAAGGTTTAATTTTACTTTCCACGTGTTTTTTACGCTTTCTGTTAATAAGAAAAGACATACAAAGTAAAATTGACCTTTGTTTCCATCTAATAAAGCTCAATTTCATTTGCGTTTCCAATATCTATTCTGCTCTACGTTCCTGTGTCTGAACGTATCCTTATTGATATTCCTATTTACAGGATTAAATGATAAAAAATGTATCGAAAAATAAAACCACATTAAAAAAATCAACAAAAAAATAAATTTGTTCGTCAGTTAACAAGAGATCGAATTAGTTAACTTCGTTAGATTAAAGGATCTGTTCCGCTATCATTATTAATTACATTTAATCAGATTATATTTTTAAATATTAATTCCATGAGCATAACTAAAGTCACAATTGATTTGATATTGCTAAAATTACACTACAGTTACAAGTGTGGCACTGACATAAATATTTAAAAAAAAGTTTGATCTTAGATCGTTAACCTTTGAAATGTAGCAAACCTTATCTTACGAATGTTCTTTTACATTTACTCAGATTGCAACAAAACATCACTTCACTAAAGTTTATCAATTGTCCAAACCACTTACCCACATTCGCACAACTCTACTTGTAGTGACCACTGTAACTTGATCTTTCGTACAATAGAGATGTACAACACTCGAGCCGCGTACCACTAATTTGAGGGACCTAATAAAAATCCAGAGTTCACATGGCTTTATTTCACCTACACACTCTACCGCAAACTCCTAACTACAGGATTCGATTATCGACATATCTGAAGAAACTTCGCTAACGATTCCTCTTTACAGAAAATCGATAAATCTAGTCCCGTAATCCATTAACGTATTTTTATAGAAACACGACGCGGAGTTACTCACTATGTAACTAGCACTAACCATGTAAACTACAACATCGTGCGTAGAGGTATGTCTACGCGGCAGGGCGGGGCGTAGTGTGGGGCGGGGCGGTGGGGCGGTGCTACGCGGCGGAGGGGCGTGGCGTAGCGCTCTACTTGATGAGCTGCGCGGCACTCTTGGAGCGTCTAAACATTTTGGCCCGCGGGGGCGCGGGCGGCTCGTGCTAGTTGCCGCCGTTGTGCGCACGCGCCAGCCCGGCCGCCTCCTTGGCGTCGGTGCCGTAGATCTTGCCCGCTTTGCGCGCCATCGACGCCAGCAGCTCCTGCGAGCACTTGTGTGCCGACCGCAGCGATAGCGCCCATTCTTTCAGGCCGATCTCATCCTGTAAAATGTTACATTCATAACACTATTCATTAAAAGTGTAATTTCTATCTCTCATATTAAAAAAAAGCATTATTTATTTAAAAAAGTGATTGTTTTTTGTCAAAATGGGTCCAGTCGTTAACCATTAAGTTCATTTTGTATTTTTAACCGACTTCAAAAAAAGGAGGAGGTTCTCAATTCGTCTGTATGTTTTTTTTTATTTTTTTTTTGTATAGTATGCACTACATAGTACGTATAAAATAGGATAATTATTTCATGTTTCAATGTTTTATAGCCCAAACCTACGTATATAACACATTTTTTGTTTCTATTCATGAGCATATTAGAACACAGTTTACTCACAGTGTTAGTGAGCACGATCTTGGTGTCGTTGCGCGTGCGCAGGACGATGCACTGCTCGCCCTTGACGGAGACGAGGTCCGCGGAGACGTCCTCCACAGTATCGAGCAGGATCATCTCCGGCTTGGCGCTGTTCTCCAGGTGCAGCTCCAGTCGGTTGGGGTACAGCTTCGCGTAGCGCGTCTGCCACGCGCTGGCGAACGGACCCCCCAGCTTCTTTATGTAGCCGTGCAGAATGCAGTCAGACTCTGAAAGTTAACAAGACATGTTTAATTTATTTTACAAGTATTCATTTCAAATAGACTTTCCCTTCTCATCCTTTCCGTATAAGAAAATGTTGGGAAAGAAAAAGGCCAGAAAACATTAGGCCTTCGGCTTTAATTATTGTCTGCAGCTGAATCTAATAATTAATTCTTTGTTAGATCTTCATAATAATGGAAGAAAACACAAAATCCATCGCCCTCGTAATACAACATGCATTACGATTGTTAGGCTTGTACCTAAAAGGAAGGAATAAAAAATGTTTACAAACGAATGTGTCGAACCTTTCTCATCAGCGTCAAACTTCTGCTTCTGCTTGGCCTTCTTCTTGTGCTCGTTCTTGTCGGCCTCCTGGTTGATGGTCTCGAACACCGTCTCCGCGACCTCCGCCTGCCAGCGCTCCGAGATCACCAACGGGAAGTCCTTGTACTGCATCTGGTCCGCTTCCGTCAACTGCAAAACAAAATACATCATACAATTTTTATGCACATATTTTTTTTACTCAGTGATATTTATTTTCCCGTTCTTGAAGAATCAAAAACAATATTAAGAAAGAGCACGTATTTAACACTTTTTTGGGAATTTACTACACTTCCTAAAAGTTGTTGATGTTTGTTATTAGATGGTTAATTTTAATAAAACCTTCATGACAAGAGTATGAACTTACATCAAATATCTTACTAATATTATAAATGTGAAAGTATAGATGGATGAATGTTTGTTAGAGTTTGTAGCCTAAACGGCTAAACGGATCTCGTTGAAATTTGGCATAGTACAGGATAGTTTGGAAGAACACATACGCTACTTGCTTTTGTTTGTTTAATTACTCACGGACGGAGTCGCGGGCGAAAGCTAGTCAAAGATAAAACTTTCACATTGAATAACCTCATATCAGAGCAGCACACCATAACTATTTATATAGAAGCTCACCTTGATACCCTTGGTGTCCTCCTCATCAAAGCTGCCGATGTCGAAGGCGTCCGCGGCGTTGACCTCACCGCGCGGCGGGATCAGCGGCGGCGTGTACTTCTGGTGGTACACTTGCTGCCAGTCGATGCCCGCGAAGAACACGTGCTCCTTCAACTCCTCCGCGCTGCCACACACCAATAGTTAACACGGGCACGCACGCACGCACGTACGCAACGCACGCACGCACATACATACACATTCTTGATGCATTTAAATTGACTGCCATGTATATTGATGTTAGTAAATTAGCATTTTGGTTCATATCAGTGAAATAAATCAAACAACATATTTTGTTGTCAGAAGGTTGAAGTCTTTATTTAAAACAAAAAAAAAATGATGTAGGAGATGGAATAAATTTGAGTATAAGTGAGTGTAATATTGTGCTCACCCCCTGCCCTTGCAGCCGAGGCGCTTAGCGACGTCGCGCTGCAGCAGGCCCTCCAGCAGACTGCGCAGGCTGGGGCTGAACGACTCCGGCAGCTCCACGTTCTGAAACATATTGTAATTCTATTGCAGAAATTATTCAATCCTCACAAATCTTATTCTATTTTATACTAATCTTATCTTACAAATACTATAAATGCGAAAGATTAGATGGATGTTTGTTAGAGTTTATAGCCTAAACGACTGAACGGATCTCGATGATATTTGGAATGTAGAGAATAGTCTGGAAGAACACATAGGCTACTTGCTTTTGCTTTTCTTTTCAATTGCACGCGGACGAATTCGCGGGCGAAAGCTAATTTTACTATAACATTTATAATAACTAGATGAGTGAACAGATTGGAGGCTTATGATCTTTAGGCGTAAAATATAGTACAAATCAAAAGCGTCTTCGGCAAGTATTGAATTTCAAAAGAAATTTATTTGGTTAAACATGCTCAGTTCTTGCAGTTTTTATTTATTGTATAAACCAAATAATAATGTAGTGCAAGTTAGTGTAAGTATAGTAAGCACGAATCTAGATATTTACCATTGTTAGGGTCATCCTGTCGATCTCGTGTTTGTCTTTAGTCTTGTGCTGGCGGAACGGCGAGTGGCCCTTGAGCAGCTTGTACAGCATACAGCCGAAACTGAACCAATCCGCTGACGAGTCGTAACCTGTGCCCTTCGAGAGGACCTCCGGCGCCATATAACCGTGCGTGCCTCTGAAATAGATATACTATAGATTATAATTTACACTTGATTACTACAATCGATCAAAAATCGCTAGGAAAGTTCAGATTTGGCAAAAAAATATTTGCGTGTACTGTCTACACTCAAACTATCTGTTTTACAGAAAATTCCTTTTTCAGATTTGTAACCCTATGACGTCACAATAAGATGCGGTGCCTGGTACATTATTATCGTGATATAAAAGGTAACTTACACACTGGCGTGTGGCTTCTTCTTTGAGAAGTCGCAGGCGAGGCCGAGATCCGATATTCTCACGTGTCCGTGCTCGTCCAGCAGTATGTTAGCCGGCTTCAAGTCCCTGTATACTATGTGTCGTTTGTGCATGTGTTCTAAACCTGTACAACAAAGTCAAATATACTATTATTAAATTGTCTTCCTTATTTTTGCCCCTTCTAACTTCCTTTATACCTAAACATTTATTGTGTGTCAATACCCTTATTTACACTAAATATATTATGACATAAAAGTAAGGATACATGTAACCTCACATTCCAAAATTTACCTTTTTCATTTTATGAACATAATTTCCTTATATTTTACAAGAATGCATTAACAAAGCGTATACTGCAAACCTATAAAACCAAATGTAAATCAGTGACAAATATTTATAGGCGACAGGGTTACGGCTATCCATTACTTTCCGATGCTGTTCCAGATCGTAATAACATGCCGTAGTGAAATTGCAAATTGGAAATGGATATTGAATCTACTAAGGCAATAGCTTGACAAAGCTTTGTGCTTCAATTTGTAAACTAATCAAGTTGCTGTGACGTTACTTTCATTGAATAAACCATTCCAGTCCTTAGTCTTCATAATGGAGGAAACGTTAATTAAAGAATATTTATAAAGTCTATTAAATACAAGACAATAATAATTCCTACCTATCAGCGAACTTATTGCCATACTTAAAACTACTTTGAATAAAGTTACATTTATAAATGACTAGCTGTTACACGTGAGTACGTTCGCGAGAAATCAAAAAAATATAGTATAAATATATCCTATGTTACTCAGTGGTAACGTAGTTTTTAATGACGAAGAATTTTTAAAATCGGCCCAGTAGTTGTTACCTGAATCAAATACATACAAAAATACAAATCTTTCCTCTTTATAATATTGGCATAGATTGAAAGACAGGAGATGGATTATTTAATAAATAATAAACAACAGAGAATGGGTTCGGTAATAATCGAAAAGTTGAATCGTTAGAAACAATATTGCATAACAGAGAACCATAACAATTATCTAAGCAAACACAACTAAACCCAAATCAAAACATTTTGATCAACTAGAATATTGAATACAGGTGCAATAATACATTTAAGATTAAAAATGAATAAGATTCAGTCTCATAAAACGGAGGACCTACAGATCATTATAATTCTTAAAGTAAGAGATAAAAAAAACTCCTTTTACTATGAATCACATTGAAAATAGACACAAAGTCAGAAATATACGTCACAGCAGTACACGTGTTTAATCGTCTACTATCAAAGCAAAACGAACAGATTTTACGAACCTCGAAGCGATAAATGGTGTGGCAATAGTCAAAAATAGCCAACTTTTGAGTCGTCACTTTTTACATTGGTTTAGTTTTTTATCTTATTGAATGTAATCTAATAGTATTTCAGAGATATACATACTTATTTTTAATCGGAAACGACAATCTATCCTTTCATCCAAACCTAAGAGCGACTGATGAACATGAAACAGTTCGTCTTGTAGTCACTCTTAGGTAATGGACATAAATGTGTCAGTGCTATTTTGTATGTTCACATACTCTCTTACCTAATTTCAGGATATTTGCTTACCTAAAATAACTTCAGCAGCATAAAACTTCATCTCAGCTTCATTGAAGACGCCGTGCTGTGATAGGTGATAATGTAGATCGCCGCCATTCATCAGGTCGAGGATGAAACACAGCTTGTCGGGCGTATGGAACGCATACGTCATACACACGATGAACGGACAGTCCACCTGCACAAAGATCGTCAATACCTAATAATGAATTTAATTGATATCGATCTATGAGCAATGAGGATTGTTCATTATCACTAAGAACAAAAGAAGTCATGTTTAATATGAATCTTTCAGTTACTTGACCTTGATAATGCGAACATTTTTCTTACTTTACCACGATTAACGTCATTGATTTCTACCACCGTAGGTTTTAAGTATTCTTACGAAATTAATGACTCATGTTCGATTGCGTTAGTCAAATGTCTCCATATAAGTAACAATACGTCATCATCTAGTAAGTGACACAAATTTTCGGAAGATATTGGTGTCACTTAAGGAACATACAAAACATATTCAACTTGTACTTTGGGAAATCCACAATGTCACTACCTACCAAGCTGGTCCTTTACGATGTAAAGAAAAAAGCGACGTATAACACACACAAGCACGTGTTATGTAACATACATCACACGTAAGTTTTAATAATATGATGAGGAAGACTAGTTAACACTGGCTAGTTAATTGAGCGTTTACTACTCAATTATGTGTAGTTCTCGAGTCTTGTGGATGGACCTAGTCACTGACTTGTATAAATGGGCTGGCTATATATGAAGATATGATATTTTGTGCCTAATTGATATCTGGCGGTAGCTATGGCGAGGATAGATGGATGGAACGAGGATGATGAGAGAGATAGATGTTCGATCTAATAATAGAGATAGAATTAACTGTCAGTAACATCAATGTAATTTATCAATTAAGCATTTGTCATATTATTGAGGTTAGTGGACGTATTACACTTAAAATGTTGCGTTAAAATAAAGTTTTGTCCACTACTAGTTTTCAAAATATAGCTTAAAATGGCGGTTTTACGAGTACCGCGCGTGTGTACATTCATAAAGTAAACAAAACACTAGCTAGCCGAACTTCCCCCGGCATCGAATCGCGTGCTACGTTAATTTGGAAATCAATCCAGCAAAGTGACGCAAATTGAAATGAAACGGGAATTCAAAGCTACGAATATAGTCCCGAGCGAACGTCCGTCCAGTAACGAATTGCAAAATAGCATTTAAAGCAATAAACCGGCGGTTATGGGCGGCGCGGCACGGCCACCGGAAATATTAACCGTGCGTATGATGAACTAATCCTTTGTTTACGACCCCTTACACTGACGGTATTACTACCTGGATACTATGACACAAGTCCGGCACACAGTACCCAGATGACCAATTTACTGTACAAATAATACTAAACGTTACAGCGGTTGGATCCAATAACAAATCTATAATGATAGATAGCATTTTAGTTGATGTCAGTTTTAGTGAAAATTACAACAAAGTCATAGGAAAGATTAGGAATTGATCATCTTAGGAAATACCGCAAGTCCGAAAGGCCGAAGAAAACTAAAATGGACAATTTTTTTATGTAAAAAAATAGAAAATCTCTAAGATTCTTATTAATATCCTCATCTGATGCAAAACAGAACAATCGTTAATAGTTTTCAAAGACTAATCCGTCAAATTTAACTTAATTACCAAGACATCATCATTGTAAGCTTTATTTATCCTTATCAAGGCCTACAGCTTGTATACATACTATCACATACATAGCCCATGTAACCAATGCGAAGGGAAATGAATCACAAGGGAAGGGACAGTCGGCGTGTCGTACGGGAAGTGTGACGTTACGTGAGAGTGCGTCGTACCTTTATATCATGCGGCTTTTACACGGCTTGCGTTATAATTGACTTAGTCACACTATGACAGGCAGGAATATCGTATTACATATTGATCTGTTTGTAACAGACCAACAGGATTGAATTTAAATCAGAGAAAGAGATAAATACAATTAGAATTAGGTTTACAACTAATCTAGCAGCCACTAAACCAAATACTTGTAAGTGGCTTGGCTCGTCTTTGTTACTCTTTTAATTCAATATTTTAATTCACCCGATGCAGGATACCTATCAATATTATGTGAACAAAATTACAACACGCAATACGCATTTTCCTTGCAATACGCTATTAATCTTACTAATACTATAAATGCGAATGTTTAAATTGATGGATGGATGTTTGTCAGACTTTGTAGCCTAAACGGCTGAACGGATCTCTATGAAATTTGGCATAGATGTAGAAGATAGTCTGGATGATCACATAAGCTATCTGCTTATATATTCTTTTAATACCACGCGGACGAAATCGCGGGCGAAAGCTAGTAATAATATAAATATAATTCCTGTGTAATATTTATAATAGAAATAGGAGTACAGCATTGTTGAGCACAGTTCGAAAACAACGCAACCGTATCATCTCCCGAATAAACGCGCTGCGTCAGTTATGAATCATGAATAAAAGTTATGACTCATAAAATTTCTCTCTAATGACATTACATTGTCTATACGACGCATCTGTCGTCACGCAAGAAAATAAAAATTTCACGACGGTAACCCTAACGGTATGGTCAGAGGTTGAGAATGAGAAACCTTTAACTGTTAAAATCTATATATCACCAAAGCGTAGTGTTCAATTTACGAGAGCTGTCGCTCGCGACTTCGTCCGCGTGAAATTAAAAAAATATAGCCTATGTTACTCACAGATAAACGACCTTTCTAACGGTGAAAGAATTTTTAAAATCGGCCTAGTAGTTTTGAGTTATTCCAATGCATACAAAAATAAAAATCTTTTCTCTTTATAATATTAGTATAGACTAGTTTTCGCGCGAGAGTCGGTCCGCGTGGAATTAAAATAAAGAAAAGTAAGTAGCTTATGTGTTCTTCCACACCTATACCAAATTTCATCGAGATCTGTTCAGCAGTTTAGTCTACAAACTCTAACGAACATCCATTCATCCATCTGAACTTTCGCATTTATGTTATTAGTATGAAATATTAATGTTTTTGACACAATTATCTCAATGGAAAGCAGAAAAAAATCATGCACCAACAGTCACTGTTAAATGAAAACCACATTAAATCATGATAGAATACTTTTTGTCATTACATGAATTAAGAAACAGCAAATCAAATGTAAAATACCAAATTATTTGATATATATTATTACAAGATAACACAGACAAAATGTTCCTTAGAAAGTTAGAAGTAGAAATAATCTTCACATGTTACTAAGCCGTTCTACTTAACTTATCAAGTAAATAAGCAACAGTAAGTTAGTAGATAAAATAGTGAACAAATGAAACATGTGTGCTCCAAGCTGGGCTGAGCTTTGAGCGTTATTGCGGTGACTTGCTGTCTCAGACGAGTCGGCGCCGCGCGGCCGCTCGTAAAACTATGCCCCACCATACAGACAAATCTGTCTTATTTTTATGGAAGTAATCGCCAACCTAATAAATATTAGTCTTATATGTGAATTTATTTATCATTTGCGAATAACTGGATTAGGTAAAGATAGATTGGAATGCTGGATTTATGCTAGAACGAAGTATTTGTTACAGTTTTAACAATTTAAAAGACATATATTTTTTAATATATTAAAATGTCTTTAAATCTGAGTTGTAAGAAGGAAACTCATTTAAATACATCTGATTTACATATTTTTAAACCAAAAAGTAATGCCTCTAAAAAAGGCATTCTTGTAACTTCAACTCTTTCCATCATTAACCCTTAAATGCCTGGTTTCCTTATTGCGCCCTGGAAAGTATTTAGGTACATATAACATAAAAAGTCTGGTATAAAAAAATAGGTATTTATTATGAAAAAATATGAAAAAACACTCAATATATTATATTTATTATCTATGGTCGTCACAGTGCGTTCGGAAACACATACCACACGACTTCAATAAAATAACGTAAAACGTGGTATGTATACATTTGGCAACAAGATGCATTTAAGGGTTAAAGCGTCATTGTGACCAATGTAAGTCCGACTAACAACCACATTAATAGCATAAGACAAACATAAGTAACATAAGAAAAAGGAATGATATCAAAACGATATGAGCAAAGTGTGAAACCCTATTACTCACTCTTAATCTTTAATCCGCTTACCTGTTTCGGTTTTCCTTAAGATTTTGGTAATGCGGGTATTAAAAACAACATGGTACGATAGATGTTGGTACATGTAGAAACGTAATCGATGGCTCCTACGCGCTCTCATTCCGTTTAAAAATAGTTAACACGTTTATTAAATCGACAGGACGCCGCGCTATTCAATCGAAATGAGGTTTTAAATCAAACATCGCATTCACTGACATGAAAAAAAAAAGTGCGAATATTTTAAAATCTGAACCGAACGAAAATACTTTAAATGATGATGAATGAGGAAAAGAATCTACGAGTATACGCCTTTTCCTTACGTAATACTCTTAGTATCAAATCAGAAGTGAGCAATGAGCTTCGAAATATTCTAATTGTTTCGAATATTAATGGTAAAGATGATGTTGGATTTACTCCAACTTTCAATAAAGGAAAATAATAGCAACCCTAGCATTTGTTACTTGTCTCACTGTGACTAGTTACGGTATCGATACAAATGCCATAAATAATCCTAGCAACTAAACGTACGATTCAAAAATAAGGTCACGACAAAGAAATATTAATATAAAAAGTCCACAATACATATTTAAGTGTGAGCGAGACTAGAGACAGTTTCGCACAGAGAACTTCGGGGCGGCGGCCTTGCCAAAGTTTAGGGAGACGTTTTATATCATCCAGAAATCGGGTTGTCAAATGTTATTCTCGCGATAAATTCCCACGTCGCTTTCTGAAATATTCTATATGTAAAAACTTGTTTTTATACATTAAAATCGTGGATCGTGTTTACGGGGTGGAATGGACTAAATCGATGAATAAACATCTAAAGTGGGCTAGTCATTTGTCTTTTGTATTGGATGTGAGACGAAAGCCAAAAAAATATGACTGTGTAGTACGATAGCACAATTGGCTGTTAACTTTTTGAGAAAACATGTTGATAAAGTGTTCTGCAAAGCAAACAACATTTATGTTACAATCTATGGAAAACCATTAAGCATTAGGTATGGTTAAGAAAACAGTTAAAGAAATAAATTAAAGAGATGCCAATTGGGAGGCGTGGATGAAGGTATATTAATGTGTTGTCCATGCAGAAAACAACCCATCAACAAATACAATTAAAAGGCTTTCAAAGTTTATGAAGTAATAAATATATTGAAAATGAATGAGTAAAGGCAATCGTTCGATGGAAACAAAGTGCAGCGGAAGCGGGCTGAGCTGCGACGACAAATTGAGGGCGAACCAATTCGTTTCACTCCAATTGGCCGGCTATCATTTATGTTGCGATGCTGTATCGAGATGTATACATCATTGCCGCGTTACATTGTAGCGAGAACCAATTAAAAGTTTTTTTGCTATTGGCATTTAAGTTTTACTACTGGTATTTCCTCTATTACTCATTTTGAAAGTGTACATTTAATTGTAATTAAGTGGTTCATTTATCTGGAATTTCCAATATCTTAAGTTACTTTTTTAGCACACTATTAACAGTACATTATCAGTAACATAAAAATGCAACAACTTTTTATCACATATCTCATCAATGAAAACTCAGTATCGTGAGTAGATTTTTAAAACGAAATGTCTGCAACATTTATATTTGTAGCGACAATTGAATAGGAAAAGAACGGAATCCAATAAAGGGTGATTAAGAAAAGGGCGGCACAGTACAGACGCGTGATTCACTCTCAACCGTCGACTGGAGGGCAACAATAAACTAGCCATTGATTGAGAACAAAGCTCATTTAATTGAAATAACCTTTATCGGATAAATATACACTTAGATGAATATATGCCTTCTTAATATAATGCAGAAAACACAATAGAAGTTGTACGTGTTAAGAAAATTAAAAGGTATAAACTAAGGAAATAACCTTGGCGTAAAGATGATATGTCAATAACACAGTATGGGAGACCAAGGACAGATGAATCGTAAAAATCCACAGATGAAAGTAGTAAATGATTCCCGATTCTTTTACTGCAACCTTTTTCCACATTTATCGGTACCGAAAGTAATGTTGAATTATGTATTCCATAAAACATATGCCTATTTTGCAGTGCATTAACACATGTGTAATACATTTTTTTTTAATTTTTGTGATCTTTATTATCATACAAAATAATACTACCTTAAATAATAAATTGAAGTCACTATTATTTACTTTACCTTACCTTACTCTATATTATGTATTTATTCTTCGTTTGCACACTTTAGTATATAACAAAAACGTGTGAATAAACATCAAAGCATGTAACGGTGTTTCATTCAAAATTTTGCCGGGAAACGTCGGGAGCACGGTTCACCCCTGTATAAATTCCTTTACGTGCCGAGTACAAATAATGTTACGCCTCACAAAAGCGTGCCGAATATAAAGGAAAATACATTCAACGACTATCAACGACTATGGCCACCAATGACGTAAGAAATAGAAAACAGGGTAGTCAATTTGGTACGTTTAGAATATCCTTTTAAAAAAAACACATGGGTTACAGTCGTTAGTCTTAAGGGAAATTAGACTCTTAATCTCGATCAACTATGAAAACTACAAACATTGTTTTATTATTTTTCCGCACTCAGAGTTTACTGCTGCCAGTTACTATCTGCGGCCTAAAAATACTAGCTAGGGTTATCTAAATCTGCACATTTGTAAAATAATTATCGTGCAAATAATGAATCTTAGAGTACTACTCTACCTACGCTGATTTTTCTTACTACATGAAAATGTAGCAACCCTAAAAATATTTGAGGCAAAGAGACAGCGTACTGTCGCCTCTTCCTCATTTCGTAGAGAAATGAAAGGAACAACTCTGCTCATCGAGAGCACAATTTCGTTTCGTATCGGCTTCATAAACAAACGGTACACACGAGCGCATATATTTACTTAGGCTGTACACGGCGAGAACAGCCACTGTCGTTATGGATTGCTTCATTTCGTGGAAGGAATATACATAATTTTGATATCGCCTATATCTTCATGTAGTCTTGCATTTATGTAATTCATTTTTTTTGTAAATATACATAAATTGTATCAGTAAAAGTAACTTAGTCTAGTTTCGGCAACTTTTCATTTGTCTATCACTTAATTTACCGCTAAAAATGTGTTACAGTATTACGATAATAGCCATTAATAAAACAATCAGATATCAACGAACGATAATCACAAGGAGCAATCTGAACAAATAAATAACTACTATCAGGCGCCCAGTGCGGCCACTGATTACTGAACTAGTTAGTGAAGTTAGCGAAAACAAAAACTAAACAGACAACGCTTGATCCAATATTTTTCTTTGCCGTAATAATAAAAAACAAAAACAACCCTTGAAAACTAAACTATTTCAGAATAACAATTTTATCGATAAACGAAATATAAATTAACAAATTAAACCGACCGAATATAAACTAAGAATGTATAACAAGAACATCAGATCATCACATCAGAATTAAAGGATATTAATGAGGAATGCGATAAAGAACCGCATAATATACTGAAGGCATTGGCCTATACATCGGTATAGCAGTATAATAATAGTCTCATGATTATGATTTAACTAGCTTTCGACCGCGACTCCGACCTCATGGAATTAAAAGATAAATACAAGTAAGTAGTCTATATGTTCTTCCAGATTATATTCTACACATATGCCAAATTTAATCAAAATCCATTCAGAAGTTTAGGCTACAAACTCAAAAATCATTCATGCATCCATCTAAACTTTTGCATTTATAATATTAGGAAGAAGTAAGAAGTCGGATAGCATAGATTTATACTAAACTAGCTGTTGCTCGCGACTTCGCCCGCGTGTAATTAAAAAAAAATAGCCTATATTACTCACAGATAAATTACCTTTCCAACGATGAAAGAATTTTTAAAATCTGCCCAGTGGTTTTTGAGTTATTTCAATACATACAAAAATACAAATCTTTCCTCTTTATAATATTAGTATAGAAGTATAGATATACATTTAAATCTCAAGAAAACATCGGTCATTTACCAATTTGGCTAATCTAGATCATGGTTTCTCCATCGACACGAAGGATTGATATCCTTGTACTTATAATATGTCGATAGTGGCTCGGCTGGTGGGTGGATAATCCGTAACACGAGGACGTAGTGCTGGGCCGGATATAGCAATACGATAAAGGATTTAAATTACATTCATTTAACAGCTATCTAAGTTTCCACCGTATTTATAAACGTACGCATTTAATATTTTTACGCGGTTAAAAATCAGTAGACAAACTGGCATCCTAAAAGTTACTGATTTCAGTACTAACAAAAACAGGTTAGTAGTCATCAATCTCACTCACCCCAGTACTGACTAGCGACAACATGATCCTCTCGTTGAGCGCAAGCGTCTCGCCCTGCTTCATCTTGATGCGTTTCTTGTCGAGGCACTTCATCGCGTACATCTTGCCCGTGTCCGCTTTCCGGCAACCGTACACCTGTCACATGGTAACAAGAAATAATGACTCACTGTTCACTGCCCTTTGGTATCTTTTACAATCTGTGCCAAGTGTGACTTGAGTTTAAGTTTATTTGAAGAGTAAAAGTAATGTCGTTGGTTATTAAAGATTGCTCCACAGAATAATTTAACGTGTACTGACCTCACCGAAACCTCCTCGCCCGATGATTCTGTGTACACTAAAGTCGTTCATAGTTAGCTGAATGTTTAACTCCAAGTTTTTCCATTGGCAAAACCTCGTGTATTTATCGCTGTAACAATATATTTCTTTAAATGGGAGCCGGGATTCAATAATTATCATTTGGTAATCTCTCCAGATAACCAAACGAAACTATCGAATACAGCTTAATAAAGGCTATTGGAACCATAATGTTAAAAGAAAAATTACCTTTCCAAAAAGTTTTTAAACGGCTCCCCTCTTAAATGTTGAAAAATTTCTTCGATATATGGCTGTAAAAGAAGATGACCTTAGTCTTCTAGAAAAAATAACACAGATAAATTAAAATTCACAAGCTCCTGGCAACACTCCAATTGTTTACTTTTCTTTTTAATGGTTATAAGATCTGTAATTTTTCACCGAACGACTTTAAATAGTTACTTCAAAATTAGTTACATTATTTTTATACATCAAAGGGAAGGAATTCTAGCAATGATAGCTTGTTTTAATTTTTTCTCACTTTAACAAAACTAAACGAAAAATTCGTTTGTCCATAGGACACCGTTACTCTAAAGGAAATCTAAAAAATTGGCAATTACAAATCAAAGTAAAATTGTACCTCAAATAAATTAGGTGGCACTTCGTGTTTCATTAAATATTTTTGTACGTGCGCTACACACTCTTTGGAATAATCCTGGAACAAACAAGACAATTAATGTATCCAGTCATTAGTACAATAAATGGCTAGTTGATGACGTCATAAGTTTTTAAAATAATGACAAAAGTATTATTGCTAATCTATCACTGATTGACTGACGTCAATACTTAATGCTTGTCCAAATTCATAGTAACAATTTGTGATATCATTCAGTAGTATTATATTGTCTTCTTTTACATAGTCTCTTAATTAGTGTCAAAAAAAATATACATTCTTTATGCATGGTAAAAATATAGTTGGTTTATAAAACACAAAGAAAATGCATGTTAAATGATTATTAATAGGCCACTGTACGGCGCTTATGTAGGTTATCTAACTAAAAACTTCTAGCTTAATATTTTATAACGAATACGTTGTTTGCACGAGCTTTGAGGGGAATTTGGTTACATAAATAGCAAACTAAATTGAATTTCTTTTAAAAGCTAATATTGTTGGAGCCGACCATAGAATTTTGATAAAAATATCGTCCATCTAAACTTAGAAAAAGGAAAACCATAAAATATGAAAAGAGCTTTATTCAATCTATTGATTTCATAATTTTAACAACAATCAGTTCCAAGATAGAGTCGGATAGGCGTACTGCAAAAAACAACTATTAAAAAACGAATACTTTCAATATGATAATTCATATTATCTTTAAATAATTGGAGTTGATAGATAATAAACGCAATCGAGTTAACACCAATTATGTAAAAACAAATGTGTCATATCACTGACATCATTATACGAGCAATCATTCTGCGGCGAACAAAACATTTTGTTTCTAAAAATCTGCCTTTTTAAGATGTTACTCAAACTTAATACATCTTATCATCTGTACCGAGAACATCATTAATGAATTAATGTCACGAATAGCAGACAAATTTAGAGTAAACAAAACTATAAGTTTCACATCTAAAGGTTTTATTAATGGGTTGGTAACTGTTAAAAGTCTGATGCATATGCCATTAAGATTCGATTGTGAACGGTACGTCGAAGTCCGGTGGGCAACGTGCCAACACCGTCTCATTACACAAATGAATTTCATAAGAAACTCTTGACATGAGACTGGCATCTGTTTGATGACAGATTCGCAGTTTAATTGCTACTTAAGTGCAGAAGTATATCAGTTATCTGTTAATGCATCTGCGAAAGCCATTCAGAGTGCATTGGCCGGAAGGTAAGATTTATGTTCAGTAACTGGCATTCGATGCAATTTGCAAACGAATTAAATGTGTAATTTGTAAGTGTGTGTGTCGCTCTACCATATATTGAATGTAAACTACTTGGAACATGTGAAACTCTCTTTCCTCGTGTCAATCAGCTTTTGCAATTTGTATTATTTGAAATTCGAATTTACAAACAGTCTTTCACAAGAGATAATACGTATTATGACAAATCAGATTCCGGGGGGTGAAAGAAATACGACGTCGCCATCAAAAGCCTACATTCGCGAAAGTTTATAGAAGCAAAATCTATTGTTACTCACGTGAGAATGCGCCAATAATTCCTTCATAATAAAATTGTCGTAAATGTCCCTCGCGATCCTCCGCCTCTCCTCCACGCATTCTTGTTTCTCGTACAACTTTATCTGTTAATAAAAACACAATCAATAAATATGTGTGCATTAGGATGTTTTCGGGGACCAATTATTTGAAATCAACCTACGCTTTTGTAGTAGATTTATTTTAAGAAATTGATACGCTGTGATTACGCAAATCAGAATATAATAATACATGTAACAACGGGCGCACACCTTTGACTAAACTATCGCACAACAGTTGTGCGAGTGTAGATTGTTTCGCAGCCAATTCAACTATTTAGTTGCACAACTAAAAATCGAATAGTACGCACCTCCATATAAGATCATAAGGATCAAAGCGAGACCAAACAGTTGTGTGATAGTTTAGTTTCAGGTGCGCACACGCTCTTAAAGTGACGAAGCGTAGGTTCATAGACATGAGACATCTAATAGATTAAATATTACCTCTTCATAAAATTTTAATTGTGGCACCGGCTCCTCTGACGTTTGTTCGCAGAACTCCTTAAATAATAAATAACCTGAAACAATAAATGCTTCATTTGTAACGGATGCCTATAATTATCTAGCTTAATTGTACCATAATCTATAAATATTACAAAACAAATTTTAGTTATAATAAATACTCGGGTTCATAACTCAAATAGCTCTAATTGTAATCATAGTAAAAACATTAACAAGTGTAATGTTTGTGCTCGCTTTGAAGCGAAATCTATAGTAGGCAAGCGTTAAAAATTTTAAGCTTTTCGAGAAAGTTAGGGCTCCGTCCAAAATCAAACGCTTGGTAAAACAATTCCGACGAGATATTTATTTAATACATTTTTTTTAATGAGACCAGATTTAAGCACACACTCACAATATTAATTATAAGCCTGTTAAAATGTACGTGCGCACGCAGATCGCTTATTAACGCCTTTTTTGCATCATTACGAAGTCGTAATTGGCCGGCGTAAACACGATAAGTGTGTATCAAAGGACGATAAAGTGAAACAATTATTCAGCACGCATGAGCTAATTGCCGTCACAAAATAGTGTGTCAACAAATTTGTCACGCGTGTTACACTCGTATTCATATCGATTTACAATTATTTAAACCAATTCTGATAACACCTATATTACTTTTATAATATTTACACCAAACCAATGTTGTAAAATAAATTACAGAATAGTTAATCTACACGACCCGCCCCGGTTTATTTACATTACGGTAGCTCATTCCCTATGTTCATTACAGGTCTAGGTCATTTATCCGATTTATGCTAGGTTACAAGACACATCGATGTTAGGTTGACCTTAGTTGCAACAGAGTAAAATTCAAATTACGTAGTTCGGAAACACATTTCTTGAATTTATCAAACAAAAAAAACACTAACGAATGGTTAAATGTAGCTGGGAAACCGGTCATTAGTGAAGTAATAAAAACCACTAACAGTCATCATCAACTTGCCCTTATCCCTTACGGAGGGTCGGCACAGTATGTGCTGCCCTTCCATACATTTCTATAAGACGTCACATCTGAAATCCACTACCTTCTTACGCATATCCTCTTTCACACAATCCATCCATACTTTCTTCAGTCTTCCTCTAACTTTGTAGCCATCCACATTCATTCTTAACACTTTCTGGTTTATATGTCCATCGTCTCGTCGCATAACATGTCATGTAATAAAAATCACTAATTGTATTTAAATCTATTGAAGCTGATTTCCCAAGAAATAATCACACTGCACGCTAATTTGAATCTTTATTAATACCGGAAAATCGTATGTAAAAATACAATTTCAAAAGACTTTTTTCCCAGTAAAATTACAACGCAAATATTCTGCGAGATACCAAGACATTTTGTATTACAAAGTTTCCGAGTATTCTTAATAAACCAAAAACGTATGATTGCAATAAAGTAACTGGAAATTAGGTGCTTTGTGCGGATATTTAATAATATGCACATTGATTTAAAAAATTAAAATATACGCAATATTGAAAGTTCAACCGTATGAATTTTAAGACAATTTTCTTATAGCTGAATAGTTCTTACAAACACTTAAAGATTTGGTAATTTTGATGCTTTCTTAAACAAATAGTCCAATATTTACATAACTATCAAATTGGTAGATTATTCTATTAAAATGAAATGAATTCAGTGTTGTTAGTTGTTAATATACAAATGCAAGGAATACCTAAAATTAAGCGGCAAAGTATTAATTTTTACGATAGAGTTAGTACAAAGTAGTAGCTACAAACGGATCGTAAAAAATAATTAAAATAAGTTTTAATTAAGAGTTCAGATTGCAGTTTTAAAGCTCGCAGTGTTATCAGCTCGCCGCACTGTATAAAGAGATTTAGTCGGAACATCGCAGCCGCTACAACTTCCTAGGGATTAATATGTAGCTGCTAAATTTTATTTTATAGTTCCTTTATGAATTAAATAGCCCTTTATCGATATCATATGATAATGGTATACACGAGTTCAGGAACAGTTTATCTGTAAATCTACATTCAGACTTCTTTTTAAGAGTTGTTCTTAAACTTATTTTTTTATCTTTAACTTTCCTACAATTCTCAGTATTATTGTGTTAACTGTCATATAAAAAATCTGTATCTATTTATAGTTACTCGTATTTAATGTTGCCTGCGTGGGCTCTTGATATCATTAGTGTTGCCAAGGGCAGCTAACAGGAACTTAGAGCATTCACGGCTGTTTAGTGACGAGGCATAAAACTGTTTTCTTAGCAACACAATCGACGCTGTTTGTGTCTCATACGCGACCTTGAATGTTTACGATCAAAGAGGAAAGAAAGTTGACTGTTTGATGTATTGTAACTACAGTACATATGTACGTATTTTTATGTTCATATACATGCTGAATTATTCGTGTTATTTTAGTAAAAAGTACGAGACAGTACAAAAATAGTAACACTTTGTAGTAATGAAGCTAACATTGCAGTTTTTAAAGAATTTACACATTAAATGGAGACATTTTAAATAAGTCATTTCGCCGCAGTTAACAGAGTAGGTATTTCTCCGCGACGTTAAGAGGCAAAGCGAGGGGAATTATTCAGTGAGAGGGTACTCCGCCCCACCTACGTACAACGCACAGCTTTTAGTCGTGCCCCGTCTAAAATTTGCAGGAAAAAACACGGTCTCCAAAGAACTGTGTGTTTAAATTTTGTCCCTCGAGTTATTTTAGTTAAAGTAAGGAATGTTGTATACTTACGTGTTATAAAAGGAGTTAGTTCAAAGTTGTCTGAGACAAATTATGTGTTAAGTAAAGGTCATGTGTTTGTAACATCATACTCAGAGTCTAATCTTGTTGTACGTAAGGTACTTCTACTGGATCACTCTCTTTCTTTGTAAAAAAAATGCAACGAATTCCTAATTGGCTACATGTCCTGACATGTAAGTTTTTATTGTCAATATCTTTTTGTTTTAAATAGAAACTGAACCATCCATGATACAAATATAATTTATTTTATCGTATATACGTATTAAATTTTCAAATACATTTGTCTGCTAATAGCATTTTGATAGTGTACTATAAAATGCGTAATAACATATAAATTTACTGATAATCTAAATTATTGCGGCGCATATTGCATTAGCAATAATATATTGATGTTATTAAATCTGGATTTAGCTACGTACGTTTTAATCTTATAATCGTTTTAATGACAAGTGATTTGTTATAAATATACAATCAAATTGCATATTTATGCACTTGCACATGTAACAGTGGTAGAGCCCGCTTTAACATCTTAGCACGAATGGGTCGGCTCGCCCGGTGCAATACCACGACCACACAGAAGACAGGCGTGAAGTGGGAGCAATTCCGCGTTTCGTCTGATGAGTGTGGTGCCGGAGGCCCAATTTTAGTCCCTTTCCCGTTCCACCCTTTTCTCATAAGGAAAAGATTGGATGGGAAAGTGGATTTGACGGTGGAGGAGACGCATAGGAAGGGGAAATATCATCTTGATGTGCGTCTCCTTCTCCGTCGATCTAGGGTAGGCAACGCATCTGCAATTGCGGATGTCTATGGGCAGAGGTCGCTTCGCCATTTCGACGAATTTAGGTGGCCGCTTGCTCGTTTGCCACCTTATTGTATAAAAAAAAATGTATAAATTTACTTTTAAATTTTAAGTCCCTTTTAACATAGTAGTAGCAAAATATTTTACTTGTTCACCAGATAACAAATAAAAGAATGAAATCTAAACAAAAAATAAATAATAAATTTGCCAACTCTATCAATTTTTCGATCGTTCCCATCGTAATAAAAACAATATTGAATACATGCGATTATCTCGTATAAGCCAATGGATAATAAATATATTTCCTTTCAAAGCAACTGAATACCTGATTAATATTTTCTATTACAAGACTACACAATATTCTTACAAAAGATAATTTATTACGTTATTAATGACAAATGCGACAACCCTATAAGATTTCAGGTTATAGACCATTTATCAAATTCAGAACTAATGACATCAAGTTATGAAGAAAATTATAGAAAAATTGCTTTGAAACAATATTGGATCTTATAATAGTCTATTTGTGACATCGTGATATTCCAACGGCCCAGGGTAATAGGGTTGTAAAGTTTATTATGTTCATTTTAATAAAACTTAAGTAAACAAAATAACGTCAAAAACTAGTCATAGTGTGAATAGTTCAAGATAAAGTGATGGTGAAAATAAAAGTAAGTATTGCTTAATTATGTAAGTAAAATAGGTTTATCTGTAATGTTTAGGACATGTCAAGATTTGGCAACAAATGTGCAGTTTGGACCCACCAGATCATCAAAACCAGCAGAACTACAGATGCGTTGCTGGCTTTCATATTTCTATATCTTTGTTAAAGATTTCAAAACAGAATCACTACAAGTAATAACAAAGAAACAACTTTAGTCGTACAAAATACATTGTATGTAGCAGCCCTCCAAGTGAGTTACAAACGCAATTTACCGCGGTCCCACTTCAACTTGCAGTAAATAACTTTACGGCGGGAGTATTGGAGAACAAGCTTAACACATACTACAAGATACTAGATATTTTCTATTGTGTTTATAAGTTTACTATTGAAAATAAAAACTTTGTTAATAATCGGACTACAAAAGAGGACAATCAGATGATGTAGTGCTCCTTTCTATACTTATCCACATAGGTGTAGCGGCTGTCTGTTCCAAAACAGAAAATAAGATCAATCAGGTCCAATTTCTAGAATAAACTGGAAGATAAAAACATATAGTCCTAAGTCGTGAGCTATAAAGGCATATAGAAATTGCAAAATAAAATGTAAATTTGCGCATTAATTATGAAGCTGTGGCTTGTATAAAGTTGTGGGAAAATTTGCACGCGCGCATTTTTACATTATACAAAAGCTCTTGACTTTTTATTTCCTAGTGCTAAAATTGCTACTAGTTGTTAAAGAAAATAATTTCATGTAAAATTTATTAATCCTTAATTAGCGACAACGAGACTTGTGTATTTTCATCACACGTACTTTTCTCTTCTATAGTCAGGTGTAATTTAACTCTGATCAAACAATAATAACATATCTCTTCTCATGAACGTATCAGAAACCAATACGATGCATGCATGTAAATCAGATCGGTTTGTATGACTTCCAATGCACTCTATTCCATAACTTTGACGATAAACGCAAACATGTCGGAGTTGGAATATGAACACTACGGTAACTTTACTTGATTGCAAACTACTATGCTACAGGCAAACTTGTTAAACATGATATCGAGATACCGCAATGGTCAAATGACTGTAAAGCACTCATTGGAGCAATTAATGTATAACCAGAATTTGGTTGCTTCTATTAGCACCTTCATCAAGAGGTTGGTAGTTTGGTTAGCTGTCGTATAATTATCTCAATATCAATACCTTAGTTTATCGGAATGGTTAATTCTGCACATGGTAAATATAAATTCATTTCGTCGTCAATGATTTGCGTTAACTCGTTCCATGTCATTGTGAATTTCTTATAAGAAAACGAGTCCATTTTCTCTGAATCATTCATCAAATCTTTCCAGGCATGTTACCGGCACTGAACGTGTTAAATTAATTTCAAACACAATAGTAAATATTATAAGCATTTTTAACGAATAAAGTGGTACATATTATAAATTACGTTATCCTTTACAGTGAACTGCTTTGTGAAAATAGACGAGAAAAGGAAATTATTGTTGCGCCAACATGATTAAAATTAATTGTATGAGGGGCGGTAATAATCTGCTTCTTGCGTGAACAACGCGGAGCGTTCCCGATGAGGAGGTACCACGCAGTGATAACTGAATGTACTATACTAGATAATCAACAATTTGTTGAACTGAAATTCAAACAGTGTATTTCGTGAGTAGACCCTTTTTGACTTTTGATTACTAGAATGTGTCAGCTCAGTGATAATTTTTGTAATCAGATACTTTTAGGTACGGTATTTAATTTCTAAAATGTATCCAGCAATTGTCATAGATTAACGTATTAACGAGACATGTCTATCAAGTCAACGACCTATTCGAATTGGCGCCTTGTGAAATAAAAACGGCGACAGATTATTTTCAAGATAGACATTAGACAATGTAATTACTGGTAACGTGTACCCCTTTAGAATCTAGTCACGTTGAAATAATCTGTGATATTAGTTTTTTTGGTAGCATGCTAACTTTATTACTTTTATTTAGTCTAACGTACTCTCTTCTCACTTAGAAGTCTCAGTAAACGACGTATGACGATGCATCAGCGATGAGACGCTAATATGCGTTCATAAACCAGCTAAAATCGACGTGGGTTAGTATGACATAGTCTTTAGTATAATCTTGTTTGAGATACAAATCTCGTCAAGAAAGTGACCCTCCTCCGAGAATCAGGCTTGTAATTATCTTAAGCCTGTAATCTAGCTTGCAACACAAGCTGCATCTCTTCCACTACATTTAAATTACATTAGCGTACCCTTTGATAAAATAGATGAAATCATTAAGAGAATAGTAATTACTACTGCTCTATTTTATCTGTCGAGATTTTTCTACAAGATCCTTTAATTTGCATTTTTTCATATCCATAAAATCGCTGTTGTACAATAACAAACCAATAAATGGATGTTTTTCATTCATATAATCTCTCCTTTCATTCATTTCAAACCTTTCATTTGTGTGCTTTCATCCATTCATCGTGTGTATTGACTAAATGAGGAAATAAAATGTATTTACCAATATAAATCTGAATACTTTCTTACTAAAATTGAAGTTAAAAATCTTTAATTATTGTGAACAGGCTTATTAGAGGAAGTTTGACAGGAGCCCCAGTGGTTGAGAAAATAAGGAGTAAAAGTTTAGCGTGGTATGGGCATGTTATGAGAAGGGATGAATCGCATGTAGCAAGAAGGGCGTTAGTTATGAATGTCGACCGGTGGTAGAGGTAGGTAGGAAGAGATGGATGGATTGCGTGAAAGGTGATGTCACCTTTCACGCAATCCATCCATCATGATCATGATCATGTGATCAAGAAGGGAGTGATGACTGAGATGACGGATGATAGAGTTATTTGGAGGACGAAAACCCGGTGCGCCGACTTTACGGGAGTTGGATAAGTTGGGGGAGATGATGGCTTATGGTAAATCATTTCTTTCTTTTGAGATATGTGTTTTATGTATTTTTTATATTTAACTATAACAAAAACATAGATATCTTAATTAATATAAAAAGAGCAATTTTCTTTCAAATTAATGCCATCTGTCTGCACAGACGAATTCATTAATCTCACAACTTGCAAGAGCTGTATCGTTGCCTTTTCTTACTTCATTCATTTTTATTTCTTTTCTTCAATGGACTTTGGCAGTTGATACGAACGCCAAATAATTTCTCTGTACATGCAAAAAAACCAATTCCAACAAAAATGAAGAACTTTGCCCTGAACACTAATCTATACTAATATAATAAAGCGTAAACACACACTTTTTTGTTGCCTAAGATGTCAGCAAACTATACTAATATAATAGACGTAAACACGCACTTCTTTGTTGCCTAAGATGTCAGCAATTACAGCATATTTTTGAATAATTCTTTTTTTAATAAAAAGCCCTACACTTACGTCACGCTTTAGGCTATATATTTTCATGCGCTTAAACTTAGGGGGTAAATATTTTGGATAAAAACCCTAATGTTGGAAAGAGACCATAAGTTGCTGCCAACATCAAGGAAGCAAAATTGCCATAGTAAGGTAATTGGTATTTTGACATTTGCAATTGATAATTTTACAAATGCAGATAAACAATGAAATAATTTTTTTATATAAATATTTCACGCGGATGAAGCCGCAAGGGAACAGCTAGTTGTTAATATAACTGAACATAGACATGGATAATGAGGAATCTATAAATAATAGATAAAACCGAAAATAAAATAAAGTAAAAAAATAAAGTACTTTGCTTTAATAGCAATAGGTGTTCTTGGAGTTTAGAAAAAAGTTGTTAAGTAATAATTGTTAATCCATTTGGAAGTAAGACTAAGTTTAGTACAAAGCTTCTTTGTTCTGAATAAATATTTTAGCCCATTTATATAACAAGGGAATCAAATAACCGCCCACACGACAGTTGATAAGTCGCTAGCCACTCGGTCGAAATATTTCCCTTCTCTAAACAATGTACTTTGTGTGGGACGCCTTGCACAATCCTTCACTCTTGAAATGGGAGATTAGGATTAATTGTTTGACTAGTTAGCTTACGTTGGTATTAAAACAGATTTTCATCGCTTCGGGTAACCCTTTGAGTAACAAATATTGTTTAACATTTAACTAATTTGTAAATTTAAATTATAATACGTATTTTAGCTATTTCAAGATTGATTGTATTACGATTTTAACCGTCGTTGTAATATTTCTAGAAAATACTAACATAAAGAGGACAGATTTCATAGTCTTCATTGATTAGGCTCCGAAATTACTAAACCTATTTAAAAAATTTTTCGTTGCATTTTGTTTTTATGAAAATCATTGATACGTAATTGCAATAAATAATAGCGGCACTTGTTTGTTATAAATACATAAATAGAGCATAACAGACACAAATGTTATCGTGTAATACTATCTACTAAACACGTGACGTTCATAGAGCAACGATTAATAAAAACATATGACAGATAGTGCAGTACTAGGAAGTAATGTTATGGATCCATTAATGTTCATGTGCTGTCATATATCAACTGCTAATTTACATCAAACCAGGTTTTGTTAAAACTCAAATTTTATGGATACATCATCATCATCACCAGCTCACTATGCGTCCCCACCGAGGGACTCGGAGCCTACCCTAAATATAGAGTGACTAGGCCTTAGTCAACCACGCTGGC
>LD688964.1:4628738-4644046 GCA_003118335.3 Papilio memnon
CTAGGTTTCTTTTTTTTTTATACGATAAGGTGGCAAACGAGCAAGGGCCACCTAAATCCGCCGAAATAGCGAAGCGACCACTGCCCATAGACATCCGCAATCACAGATGCGTTGCCTACCCTAAGTCGTCGGAAGAGGAGACGCACACAAAGAGGATATTTCCCCTTCCTATGCGTCTCCTCCACCGTCAAATCCACTTACCCATCCAAACCCTTTCTTATAAGAAATGGGTGGAACGGGAAAGGGACTAAAGTTGGGCCTTCGGCACCACACTCATCAGACGAAACGCGGAATTGCTTCCGCTTCACGCCTGTCTTCTGTGTGGTCGTGGTATTGCACCGGGCGAACCGACCCATTCGTGCTAAGATGTTAAAGCGGGCTCTACCATTGTTTCTTGGTTGATTGTAAATAATAAATATTATTTGCAGTGACAGAACTACATCAGTAGTACCATTCCCTGTTACCCTGGGGTATATGGTAACATGTATACATAATGCACTTATTTATGTTCTGACAATGGAGAAGTGCGAGGGTGTGGCAATAATGGCTTTAAAATGCACTGCTGCTCTGGCACAAGCCACACCTTACCATAAACTAGAGCCGGGACTGATAGAAGGCTTGATTAGATGTATTAAGAAGTTTATCAAACAAAAAGGTATGTATGACAAATATCCTACAAATAAGTCACATTTAAGATGTTTCGAAATACATTACAACACTGTGAATTCTGCGAGTGCTAACAGATTCTAAAATGTTTCAAGATTTGTATAAAATGTTGATGTTCAATATCCAAATGATATGCAAATGGAAGCATTCATTATGCTTAAATTATGAGTGTAGAGGTAGACCTAGATAGAGATCGATGGATTGCGTGAAAGGTGATATGATCAAGAAGGGAGTGATGTCTGAGATGACAGATGATAGAGTTATTTCAAGGACGAAAACTCGCTGCACCCACCCTACGGGAGTAAAAAAGGGGAAGATTATGTAGATGGAAGCATTCACAAGCTATCATATAATATTTTTTTAAACACATTTCCAGATATAAACATTCAACTGGGTTCATTAGTAGCTATTGGGTCTATGATATCAGTGGATCCGAAAGTAGATGAGGTACTAAGAGTGTTGAAGGGTGATGATGATGGACCCGATGGTAAACAGGAGGACCCAAAAACCAAACCAGACACTGAACCGGAATGCGAGGACTTTGAGGAATCATACCCAGATGATGACCTGGTGTTGAATACAGAAGCAGATGCATCAATAATTAAAGAAAAGTTCGATAAACCTTTGAAACTAACAAGTTGGGTTCTTACTATATGTTTCAAAAATTTCGGCATCGTGTTTGAAAATGATCAAATAATGGTAAGATTTCCTTTATTATATTCTTATCAAATGAATAGTAAACAGTTTGTGTGCAAAGATTCTGACCCTATCTATTTCTTCGATTAGAAAGGTTCGTGCACATTGTTACTTGAAACATATATCAATAAATATAACTATAGATTTATTCTCTATACTTTATGTTTAGTAACATGTATTTTATTTTTTTTCATATGTAACATTTTTTTCCCTCCGTCATTATTTTGTGTTTAACTGTGTAATTAAATGTATGATGTTTGCCTGCTGAATGGATTAAATGATTTTATTATTATTATTATTATTATACTAGTTGTTCGCGACTTCGTCTGCGTGATTTTTTTTTCCTGTCACTCAGTGATAACGGCTACGTTAAAAAAGCAATTTTTAATGGTGAAAGAATATTTGAAATGGGCCTAGTAGTTTTTGAGTTATTTCAATGCATACAAAAATACAAATCTTTCTGCTTTATAATATTAGTATAGATTTAGCAGATTTTATTGTTTACTAGCTTTCGCCCGCGATTCCGTCCGCGTGGAATTAAAAAAAAATCTGAGTATCCTATGTGTTCTTCCAGACTATCCTCTACATCTATGCCGAATTTCATCGAAATCCGTTCAGCCGTTTAGGCTACAAACTCTAACAAACATCCATCCATCCATCTAAACTTTCGCATTTATAATATTAGTATGATTATTTTAATAACGTTTTTAAATATTCTCAGAATTGCCCATTACCTCCCATGTCAGTGATATTGGAAACATTGCAAGTGCTGTCAGCTATCGCTTTCCATTACTTAGGGGAGTTACTGAGACCGCATCTAGTGATGGTGACTGAAATGTTGAGTGACATGTTGCGCATCAACCATCCAGATCTGACACTACAGTGTGCTAAGACTATCAGTGTCATCGCTGATGGCATGGAGAAGTTGGGTACGTTTTTTTTATATTTTGACTAGCTTTTGCCCTCGACTCTATCTGCGTGGAATTAAGAAGCCTATGTGTTCTTCCAGACTATGTTCAACACCTATGTCAAATCTTTATAGTGATCCACTTCAAACTCTAACAAACATCCATAAACTTTTGTATTTATGATATTAGTAAATTGTGTATGTTTAAAGCTTTCACTATGTAATATTGTATATGAATATTTCAAATGGAAAAAATTATTAATTCAAGATTCGTAGAGCGATATCTCTTTCACACAAAGCACACATAGGTAGTGAGCGACAGGGATGAAAAATACATAACCAAAACCAAGCAATATTATAAGCAAATTCTTACATTTTTGACCATATATTTTACAGAAATCGATTTGTTAATCGTGATTTACATAAAGTAAACAATTTTTACGAAGTTATTTTACAGTGAATTAGGACGTAAACCGCTGGTCTTTTAGACTTTTTAACATGTATTCGTGTATCAGAGAGCAGCGAGCACGCGTTGTGGATGAAAGAGCGGCTGTACGTGTGGGAGCGGCTGCTGGGCCCGCTGTGCGGCGTGCTGCAGTCGCACGAGAACCCCAGCGCCAAGGCCGTCGTCTGCGACTGCATCGCCAACATCGGGGAGAAGTGCTTCAAGGAGATGCTGGTAAATATATGTATACTGTCGCCCGGAATAAGAACAAAATACTTAGTAGCCCATGTGTTCTTCCAGACTATGTTCTACATCTGTGCTGTGTTCTATGTAGAGCAGTTCTTTAGTTACTTTCAAAGAAGCATCTATTTAATCTTTCGCATTTATCATATTTGATAGTAAATAATTTAGTATAAATCGATTTAAAAAACTCTCGATATGAAAAGTAGAAATTTCCAAGGTATGATAAAGAAATATAAATACNGCAGCTATTTCGTTAAAAATATTGTAAATGCACTGTTGTAGCGTCCACAGCAGCTGCTGTGCTGCGCGCTGCTGATAGGGTCGTGCAGCGACGAGCAGCCCGCCGTGCGCGCCGCCGCCGTGCGCGCGCTCGCCATGGCCGTCATGTACCGCACGCTCAGAGAGGTCGCACAATTAACTACTATGAATACATTTATAACAACGAAATACATTTATCACACTACTTTACCAATCATCATCATCACTACCTCACTATACGTCCCCACTAAGGGGACTCGGAGTCTATCCTAATATGGGGTAACTAGGCCATAGTTAACCACGCTGGCCCACTGCGGGTTGGTTACCAAATTTGTAACAATATTTATGGCTTATTAACTTTCGCGCGCGACTCCGTCTGCGTGGAATAAAAATAACAAATGTAAGTAGTCTGTGTTCTCCCAGATTATGTTCTACATCTATGCGAATTTAATAAAAAATCGTTCAGTGTTTTAGCCAAAGAAAAATAAACCATCCATCTAAACTTTCGTATTTACAATATTAGTAAGGTTATTTATTGCTTATCCATTTCTATACCATTACTAAACTTTTAGGTTATTTTTAATTGATTGTCGACACTTCTTAAGCGATTAACCACCTTTAGTCTTTAAGATTCCCTTAGCATAAGTTTTGTGTGACAAATCTATGTTTGTCGAAGGAACAGTGTCTGTAATGTGATGTATAATTGCAGGATATCTGTTTCGTGAGCGACTGCGCGGAGAACATCCTGCGCGCGCTGGCGGAGCCCACGCTGCAGGTGCGCGCCAAGGCCGCCTGGGCGCTCGCCAACATGAGCGACGCGCTCGTACTCAACACGTGAGTGCACACAAACACACACATAACATGGGGGGGGGTGTCAGTTACAATTAATATGGTCTAGTTTAACCGATTTAATAAAGGAGGAGGTGATAAATTCGGAGGTTTTTATGTATGTACAATCGCGGAAATACGCGGTGTTCCACTTCAGGAAAAATTACCTTCTTCATTGCAACGAGACAATCCTACTTTTTTCTATTTTGATTTAGTATCTATTTTAAATTTAGAGTCTAAGAAGGAGAGATCCCCCACTCCGGCAAATTTGTCAAGTAGTATGTTATGGTACAGGGAGGTGCCGGAGCTGGACCGCATAAGCGACGAGCTTCTGATGAGGCTGCTGCAGGCCAGTGTCGCCAGCGCCTTAGATAATGATAAGGTATCCACAAAAACTTCTAATTCGAAAGAATGTGCCAATATTTTACTTCACATTTTTAAAATAGTTACTGTCATGGAACTGGGACAATATAATGCAGTCAAAGAATTAAATTGTCTACCCATCTAGGATTGAACATCGCACCGCAATTCTTAAATAACTCCTAAGTTGTTATATAATTTACTAGCTGTTGCTCGCGACTTCGTCCGCGTGAAAATAAAAAGTATAGCCTAAGTTACTCACAGATAAATTACTTTTCTAACTGTGAACGAATTTTTAAATACGGCTTTAAGTTTTTGAGTTTTTTCTATACATACAAAAATACAAATCTTTCCTCTTTATAATATTAGTATAGATGAGTTTTAATGTAAATTGTAGTTCGGTACATATATTCAGCAAGTATTCGATCTAACGGCGAATGAAATACCAGATGGCACAGAAATGTGTGGCAAATAATAGTGTTTGTTGTATTTAGGTGAAAATGAGTGCAATGCGTAGTACAGGCAACCTGCTGCGTATACTGACTCGCGAGAACGTGTCGCACAACAGCGCGCTGAGGCCGCTGTTCGATACTGCCATCAGCCGGCTGCTGATGTGCGCCAGTTACGGCGCCAGTATGAAAGTGCGCTGGAACGCCTGCTACGCCCTCGGCAACGCTATGAAGAATGAATGCCTCTTCATATACTTTCAAGGGTGGCAGGTAAATTTCATTTCATTCCCATAAGATGGTAAGATAACAAGTAAGGTACAAGTTAACTGTATCTTACATAAGTAAACATTAATGTGAACTAAACAAAGACTAAAGTAGGCGTGTCTGATTATTCAAAATTGATACTGTAATCCTAGCGCTGGCTTTCAGCATTTAAAGTTCATAATTTTTGTTAACGTGAGATGTTTTATTGCTTTGGATATCAAAAATGAATTGGAGTTAATTTTATGTTTTGCGTCTTTATTTACTTTCAAATAAAATGTATCTATTTATTATTGTCACCAATTGAATTGGGTTGCAGGCTCGAAGTCCTTGATCTAAGCCATGCAAGCTAGTTTCAGCCTGTCGGAGAGGGCAAAGATTTTGACATTAGCACTTGCATGCGAGCAATGTATTTTATGTTTTTTTGCAATCTGCCACTGAAACTTAGTAGATTTGTGGATAACATAGTGGTTTTCGATTTACTGCAAAATCTCTTAAAAACCAAACATTTTCTGCGATTCATGACAATTCCCGCAACACGCGTTATTTGGTGGCGAAGTAATCAATGTGTGTCAGGGGCGAGTGTTCCCGGGGCTGTGCAAGTTAGCGCAGAATACGAAGAACATAAAGGTTCGTATAACTGCGGCGGTGGCGCTGCGGTCGTGCGCGCGGCGCTGGCAGGTGGGCCCGCTGCTGGCCCCGCTGTGGCGCGGAGTGGCAGAGGCACTGTACAGCGCAGCGCACCTGGACGACTTCACGGAATACAAGCATAAAGACAACCTCGCTGAACAGGTACAAGATACTTCTTATAGACTACTGTTATATAAACTGCACATTCCCCTAGATAGAAAACTATCGTTTATACTAGCGTTAGTGTCAGTTTTGTCTTTTCGAATGATACTTTGTCTGGTAGATTAGTCAATATTCTGTAAACCATAGCTATGTTACGTGTGTGCCATTTATGTGGTTGCTATTTTAGAAATTTTCATCTGACCCAATAAAGTTATGTACGTTTGGCAATGTCATTCAAAAGTCAGTCAAAAATCAAGTAGTTTAACAGAGGCACTGTTTAACTACAGATCATATAGTTTGAAAGAAAACACTGCTTACTTTAATTACATTAGACATCAACCATACGTCATGGTCCTTGGAGCCGGATATACTTTTCAATTAAATTTATTAGTTTAATTTGTTTCAGTTATGCGTGACTCTCGCACACATAACCTGCTTCCTGGAGCCGGCCGATCTATCTGATATTCTAGACCCCCTCACGTACCACGGCGAGACTGCGAAGACGATCTTCGCGGAGGTGTACCACAAACTGCTGCCTGAGGATGCATCCTGTCTTAAGATACTGCAAGCCGCTAAATTCGTGAACATGGATCTGGTGGCGGAGAATGAAACACAAGCACGAGCTTTGAATATGCTGAAGAATATATTTTCATTGGAAGTGTAAATGACTATCGAAACATTGCGGTATGACTAAATACAACTATTACTATGATATCGTCAATATCAACAATTTTTAACAAGATAAAGCATTTCTAGTGTTAAAAACCTAATCTAATTGGTTTCAAACTATAATGATTGGGAAATTAACAGAAAATTAAGTAATATAGACAGTCGTATTCAACTATGAACTAAAGTAACAATTATTCAATTAAATAATTTTTTTTCTTATACAAGTGAAACATACTATATAGATTAAATAAAGCTATATAAATGATTAACACTCTCGCATAAAACACTTTCTACGTAATCCTTTTTAAATATACTTTCATCTTTGTAAGACTATAATATTGGTGTCCGGTATCATATCTTAGCATGTTAGTAATATATAAAAAGAAATTAATTTTGCCATAAGTTAGTTTGGTGTAGAACCCGTGCACGATAATATCAAATTTGAAGCTTATGACGTCACGCACATAGATTGGAATCGTATATGCTGTTATACATTGAATGTTCCGTCTTTAATAGAGAGTAAAAGAAAGATTTTTTTTAATTGTAATGATAATTTTTTTCTGTATAAAAATGTATTTTATTTAGTTTTCGATTTCATATATTTTATTTATATTTCTTTCATGTACATTTCATTTATCGTTTTATTTTTAGTGAAACAAAATTATTGAAGTAATGTGAAAAGAAAAAAATAATTTAAAATTATTCCTTGTAGGTGATGGAATTGATTGGACGCATTACTAGAAGAGTATTATGACGTCACATAGCCAAATTCAAAATGGCGGATATGATAAATGTTCGGAGATAGTGAACAGGGATTTATTTTAAGTATGTAAATAAAAAAAGAATCTTAATTAGTTTTATTTATATCTCAACGGACATTTTGTTTGGTATTGTTTACTTACTATATTAAGTCAAAAGTAGCTGACCCCGATGTTATCAAGATATGCTAATAACAGGAAATAATTTGCAATTTAATGATCTTAAATTTAAATATCCGTATCGCATCAAACGTTTAAAATAAATGTATTAGTATTTTCATCAATTCATTGTCATATTATAATAACACTAGCTGTTCCCGTGCGGCTTCATCCGCATATAATTATTAAAATTTAATTTAATTTTTTACATTTGTCATATTCACAATTGCAAATGTAAATTTCCGTTACCATAATAACCTTGCTTCTTGTTTGCAGCTTGTAGTTTATGGTCCCTTTCCTAGATGAAGGTTTTTTTCCAATTTCTTTATCCCGTAATTTTAATAGCGTGAAAATATATAAAGGTGATGTTAGTGTAGTGCTTTTTATTAAAAAATGAATTATTCAAAAATATTCTGTAATTGCTGACATCTTTCGCCACAAAGTAGTGTATTTACGCTTTATTATATTAGTATAGATTAATTACGAGTAATATAGAATAACTATTTATTATAGAATAATAAAATAAATATGTAAAAAATGTTTGTTTTATTAAAAATATACTTTTCCATTAGTACGACTCAACTTTGTTACTAAGTTGCCCCCGTTGTTACTAAGCATCGACATTAGATTAAATTTTTTATTTACAAAGTTAATAAAACCCGTATTTGGAGCACATTTTTTTTACTGTGTAACTATCCGTTTATAATTTTTCTACATGTTTTTATCGCACGGAAAAGTTCAACAAAACAGACTTATCGAAATCGAATTGAAACGTACTGGTAATAACCGGTTTAGTTCGGCGTGAAACGTGATTATGTGGTTTCGCTCGTCATATCACATTAAAATTAAACACGTATTAATTATTAATATAATAACATAATTAATATATCTTTGATTAAATCATATAACTTTAAATTTCTACTGTGAAAACTCTCATAGAAAAATGTATTGCTGTCATTGTCATTCTCTTTCAAAATACAGAGACAACGAGAGATGAATTTAAACATAATTCTACGAGGTTTGATTGGACTATTCATAACTTAAATGCTCTTGTTTGTCTATACTAATATTATAAAGAAGAAAGATTTGTATTTTTGTATGTATTGATTTAACTCAAAATCTACTGGGCCGATTTCAAAAATTCTTTCACCATTAAGCTACGTTATTGCTGAGTAACATCGGCTATATTTTTAATTTAACGTGGATGAAGTCGCGAGCAACAGCTAGTAATAAATAAAACTGTGTTTGAGACCCTGATTAGTTCAAGTATGGGTAATTAAAGTGATAGTTAATTAGTATTATTAATTAACTTAAGCGTGTCCAGTTAATGTCCAATTACTAGTGTTATAAAGGCCATTGACGTAAAGCCATAAAAGTTGACATGTAATAAAGGTCGCATTGATTTCTCTGGACAAAATATATCTTTCTACGCCTTTCACATTGGCTTCATTTTCTATTACTAATACCTTGCCCCCGCTTCTTTTGGCTCTATAGAAATAATAGTGTAGTTAATAGTAACCTACGACTTTTTACACTTTTCTAGTTGAGACCTTTCTACCAGTAAAAGATTTTTTCAAATTACTTTAGTAGTTTATGAGCGCAAAGAAACGTAAATATTGAACCTTTTCTCTATCATATATTGGATATTTTATTTTGTAAGATTTGTTTTATTATAGTTATTGCATTTGGGATGATTTGTCAGCCTTGCGTATACTGTTTTAGTTATTATCACCCGGAACAAACGCGGTTTGCGGACAGACAGACAAAAAATTTTAAATGCAATTTTCGTTATCAGCAAAGTAAATGCATCATCTTCCCGAAATCTGGAATTTTTCTTTTGATATTACAGACACTCCAATTTTATATGTATAGATTTCACATTTTTATCGAATATATTTCTTACATGTATTTTTTTGGCATATTTCTCGGCCCAGCAATTATAGCTATTGTATTATGGCTAGGTTGAGAAAAATTAACCTACAGAATAATGTTATTTTCGTCTTTGCTGATTAAGGATAGGAAACGCGCCTGCATTTGCGGATGTCTGGGTAGCAGTCGCGTCGCTATTTTGGCGAATTCAGGTGTCCGCTTCCTCGCTTATCACTTCATGATATTAAAATAATGTTTGTGTAAAGTTGTGAACTAATGACGTTAACCTCTTTATAACAGAACGATAACATTTGCTTAGAACTCGTGGTTACTGATAAAGTAATTTCTAATTATTGCATAACAATTTTCTTTGATAAATCGATAAAATAGGTCCGCCTTTCGAGAAGGTTATTTGGAAAATCCAAACGTCGCATTCCTATTTTCTGATTTAATAATTCTTACAAAGAAGCACTATTCGAACACAAGTAGTACTTCAATAATATTCTTACAGTAATTAGTGTGTAGTACGTTTACAGTTTGTAGAAGATAGTTATTCAATTACGAATACGTGGAATAAAGCATGTGTACTTGTACTGTATATACTGTAACTATAGTTACATGTACAGTCGGGGAAATTGGCGGTGTTCCATTTTAATAGCTACAATCGTTTGAATATTTTGAAAAGGGACGCAGAACAAAAACCAATACAACTCGGCTTATAGATGTATTTGTACGAAAAAAGTCCGTTAGACACACGGCTAGTTTTTTTTTTATTATCCCTTCGTTTGCACAACTCATCACCAGCTAAATGTACGTCCCCACTAAGGGGCTCGGAGCCTACCCTAAGTGTGGGTTGGGCAGCGTGGTTTACTATGGTGGTGGCACGTGGTTGCACAACTCACTGCTATCTAATTAGTTATTTTTAGGAAAAGGCGGTGTTTGTCTCGTTGCAATGAACAAGGTAATTTTTCCAAAGTGGAACACTGCGGATTTCCGTTACTGTACATTAATTTTGCGAAACCTTTTGGAAGCGACCGTGACATTTCCCTATACTATACAGCAATTGAGTTGTGTATAAACAAAAGTATGATACATTGTGATTTTGTTCTCAAAACTTCTAAACTACTGTTTATTGACATTGAGTTACATTTATACATATAATTAAGTAATTTGAAAATAGTAAAGGTCCAATCGCGTAAATGCATTTGACCGTAGACTGAATTAAATGATAAAGTCTTAAACAATAGTCTAACTAACATTTGTTGCAATGGTTTAATGACTTCAATTCTTTGAATGAGTTATTATTGTTTTTATTTTACAGTTAACTGTTTTTATCGACTACACAATTTAATTTATTGTACAACTTCATTAAAACTATAATTATAGTTAGATTAATCGTAAAAACAGCTGTTTTTATTAATTCCGTTATTGTTACACCTAAAGGTCACTAAGAAAAATTGTTAGTGATACCACATGTGTTTTTAATTTAAACAAACCTATTAGAATTCCGAAAACTTCCCTGTCCATTTTTTTTACGTTATTGTCAATGCATGAAGGGATAATATTTAATATCTATACTTGAATAGGCAAGTATTAATGACTAACTTATATTATTATTTAAAGATTGAAGATCCTATTATAAGCAAAAAAGACAATAATTGCAATAATAGTTACACAAGTATGATAAAGCCGTCTGCTAATCTTAACGTTTGTTTACATTATATTTATGTTTAAAATACTGGGATTTTTTTTTTCATATCAACAGTTGTTCGTGAACATTGATATTTATTTTAAACTTAATTTAACTTAAATACGTAGGGGATTTACACTTTAAAATAATAAAAAAGCGAGTATCAGGCCATCCATGTCAACTTTTTTTACTGTCTTAAATTATTACGTTACAAAAAAATTTATCTGTCGCCTGGCGTATATTTTTATTGTTATCTCCTTATTGTATTTTCCTCATATCGCCTTGACTTCAAACAATTCGTACCTTTGACAAGAAACAAATTGTTTGTTTAATGGTTTCCTCATTGTCGTATGTGAAAAAAGTTAAAAAAGCTTTAAATGTTATCTATTTATACATCTTTATTATTTTTATTGAATTCAATTTTATAATGTCTGAATTTAAAACGTTTGTCTGGTATTTATTTCATCATCATCTTCCTCCTTATCCTACTCCCCTAGGGTCGGCGCAACAGGTTTTTGTCCTCCACATAACTCTATCATATGTCATCTCAGTCATCACTCTCTTCTTGATCATGTCACCTTTCACGCAATCCATCCATCTCTTTCTAGGTCTACCTCTACCGGTGTACCCTTCCACACTCATACCTAACATTCTCCTTATTACATGCGATTCATCCCTCCTCATAACATGCCCATACCATGCTAACCTTTTACTCCTTACCTTCTCTACCACTGGAGCTACTCTCAAACTTCCTCTAATATACTCATTTCGTATCTTATCCAATCGCGTCACCCCACACATCCATCTTAACATCCGCATTTCTGCCACATGCAGTCTCCTTTCATCCATCGCTTTTACTGCCCAACATTCAGATCCATACATCATGACAGGTCTTACGACGGCCTTGTAAATTTTCCCCTTTACTTTAAGGGGAATTTGAGGGTCGCATTGGTATTTATTTATTTCATTTATTTCACATTCGCATCTGATTTTTTTTTAAATAAATAGCTCTGCTTTCATAACGCTTTGTTGACTAAGATTAAAATTAAAAAAATCCAATATTAGTCAAGGATTTCGATAATAAAATATCAAAGGTTCACACTCGTAGTTTAGATTATGTAAGTCTGTTGGTTCGTAGCAACTCTTATCTGAATAACAACTGTAAATACTATGAGAGGCATGTGTAACCGCACGCGCCGACTCTACCACTGCTATTAACTAAATAATCAACATTGCACTTAACAGGAAATGTTTTATATTCCTCGAGGAGTATTATCAAACATAATTGCAAACTCCTTTATTACCTGTGACAGATATTTAGTCTAAGCGCAGGCGCTGACAGCCTCTAAGGCATTTAACAAAGAAATTTATTTTATAAATACATAAGGATTATAATGTGAATCATATGTAATCAAGCATAGACTTTTGCGTGCATTTTTATGCTCTGTCTAACATTACTAGATAGGAACGCTTCAATATAATTCGTCAGGTACAAGTAGTTTCATATGTATGTATTGTCACAAATTACTTTTAACTTGTCCTTGGATGCGCAAGGAGGAGGACCGCATTTTGTGGAAGGTATTGGGGAAGGCCTATGTCCAGCAGTGGGCAGATAAAGGCTGATGATGATGATGATGACTTGTAACTCTTAATTTACGTATTTTAGTAAGCAATAAATTATTCCTTGTACTAAAATAGCTATAAAATGTTTCGAATAAGATCACATCGTTGGTAGGTGCCTTCCCTAGATCTAGCCCACATCACAATTAGCGAAGCCTGTGACCTACAACTTTGAGCACAATCCCCAAACGCGTTTCTCTGTTTGTCTTCTGACAGGAAAAGGACAGGCGATGTGTGTTTATCTATACTGATATTTTAAACAGGAAAGATTTGTATTGAAATAACTCAAAAACTACTTCGTCGATTTGAAAAATTCTTTCACCCTTAAAAAGCTACGTTATCAGTGAGTAACAAAGGCTATATTTTTATTTTTCATTTCTGTGCAAACGATAGCTTTACCTTTACTCACTTATTATTGGAAAACGATCCAAAATATATATGACACAGTATGCTTTGTTATAAAACATAAGTAACATGCATTATGTGCGTGATTGGAAGTATGAAAAATTATCAAGAATTCTTATATTGTAAATTAAACGTGACTATAAGAAAATGTGAAAAATGTATTATAGATTCGATGTGATTTTACGTCGAATTGTGTTAATTAAATGACAGCGACCGACATTATAAAATGAATTAAACAAAATGTCCTTGCTGGAAATTACATCCATACGTAGTACCCTCAAGTGAAAAATCTCGCAACGTCAGCTAATCTTTATCAGTTTTCACAGGAAAAACATCCATACAAAGTTATTATATACCAGTCTAAGTGCGATCTATATGTAATATGTAATATGCGACCCGCATATTCCCCTTAAAATGAAGGGGAAAATTTACAAGACCGTTGTAAGACATGTCATGATGTATGGATCTGAATGTTGGGCAGTAAAAGGGACGGATGAAAGGAGAATACATGTGGCAGAAATGCGAATGTTAAGATGGATGTGTGGGGTAACACGATTGGATAAGATACGAAATGAGTATATTAGAGGAAGTTTGAGAGTAGCCCCAGTGGTTGAGAAAATAAGGAGTAAAAGGTTAGCGTGGTATGGGCATGTTATGAGAAGGGATGAATCTCATGTAACAGGAAGGACGTTAGTTATGAATGTTGAGGGGTACATCGGTAGAGGTAGACCTAGAATGAGATGGATGGATTGCGTGAAAGGTGACATGATCAAGAAGGGAGGGATGACAGAGTTATTTGGAGGACGAAAACCCGGTGCGCCGACCCTACGGGAGTAGGATAAGGAGGAGGAGATGATGATGATGAGTCTAGGAGCGATCTATTTTTATGTACCATTTGGTCGAGGAAACCCATAGCTTGAATGTTGCAAGTTTGAATGCAATAATATCAAGGGAAATCAGATTTAGAATATTTTTACATGATATTCTATGTAAGTTGTACAATTTCTTGCAATAGTGGTTTACCTTCATGTTACTTGGATATAATTTGTAAAACAAACATTTCTATATAAGTGCAAATGGAAAATATATACATCAGGTGATTGATCTCTTTTTCCTTACATACGGATGTAAACGGGAATTATTATCTATCTATCTTACCTTGAAATTATCAATAAGTTCATGTGATTTTATTGTATATTCTTCAAATGGACCAGTCACTGTTGTATGTGTTTTCTGTCTAACTAGTATTACGTTTTTTATGTTTCTACTATATTTTTTTCACTTAGTAAGTACCCGATGTGTTCTAACAGAGCATGGTAAATTTTCTGAGATACATAATAAACATTTATCCATCCATCTAAACTTTCTGCTATATAATACCAGCTTTCGCTTTCGACTCCGTCCGCGTGGAATTAAATAACAAAAGTAAGTAGCCTGTGTGTTCTTCCAGACTACCCTCTTCGTATATGCCACATCAAGATCCGTTCAGCAGTTCAGGCTTCAAACTCTAACAAACATCCTTCCATCCATCCAAATATTGCATTTACAATATTGTAAGATAATATTAGTACTAGCTGTTGCTCGCGACTTCGTCCGCGTGAATTTAAAAAAGAATACAAAATATAGCCTATGTTACTCCCTGATAACGTAGCTTTGTAATAGTGAAAGAATTTTTAAAATCGGACCAGTAGTTTTTGAGTTATTTCAATACATACAAAAATACAAATCTTTCCTCTTTATAATATTACTCGTAGTATAGATAAAATAAAGTCTGAGGTATGAAGTAGTTATAACATATGATTCAACTACTACAACAAACAACTATACTTATGGTTTAGTGTAAGTCTTGCAGCACTAAGTCGTAGATTTGAAGCTGAAATGTGAATACTCATTTCAAGAACAAACTTATGATAAGAAAAATCGCGAGAATAATGATCTTAGAAACAATTGATTCTGATAATAAATTATCCAATATCAAGCGTAGCATGTTGTTCTAGAGTTTTATTTATGGCTCGATACCAGTTAGCGGCGGTCTGCAATGTTATTGATTAGGAGCCGGCGACTCGTGACGCGTGCCATTTGTATTTAAAATTATCGCTTCATAATAAATATAAAAGAAAACTATTAAGACTCGACACTACAGATTCAATGCGTCTACAATTGCAGATGTTTCGGCAGCAGTCGCTTCACTATTTCGGCGAATCCAAATAGCTTGCTCGTTTGCCACCTTATC
>LD688964.1:4652592-4669820 GCA_003118335.3 Papilio memnon
TAACTGCAATTATGTTTTGAAACAATGAAGTGTTACATTGCAGGAGATCCCGGAGGTTCCATGCAAAGGTTATTGGAAATCAAGCGTTTACGATAAAGAGGTTATATTAGACGCGAGCACCCTCGGCGATGTGCCCGCCGTGTACCGCGTGCCGCAACCCGCCCCCCATCAAATGCCCGTCATCGGAGTTTACATTGACCCTAGAGTCAGAACCGGATTCAGATATAAAATTAGACCCATGCAGGTGAGAAGAATATATGTTAATAATTAAATAAAAAATACACTGATCATAACGCATTGCAATTTGAAGAATTGTCGCATTTCACAGTAACTAGAAGTGTTGATGATTGCAAATTGTAATTTAACTCAGTATACGCAATCTTCCACATTTCGTTGACTTTGTTTTGAAATTCTTGAGTAGTTGTTGGTTATGAGACCGGTAGCGACAATTCTTCAGGAATGTTAATTGTGGCTTTGTTCATCGATCAGTTGATATGCAATAAGTACAAGCTTTTGTATCATGTTGTTACTCGTTCCGAGAAATCAGAGAAAAACTACGAAGATCCATATCGATCGGGGGCAAAATTTACCAATTGGACCGCGAACGGCTACGCTTATTCTGAATTGTTAATTGATTTTGGATCTTAATAATGTCGGCAATCTTTTAGCATATAATCGTGTCTAATTTTAATAATTTGTTTGATAGAATAATCTTTATTTTCGTAACGGTGGTATTTAGTTTTTGGTACAGAACATTTTTGTTTGGTCCTTCTTTTCAGCTACCAACAGGATGGTGAGTTTGTTTCCAAAACGATCATACAAAAATGTTCATAATATCCGGGGAATAAATGGTTTATTTTCCATTTATCTTAGTTTCCAGTCACTATGGTCAGTAAACTTTTGCGGTTATATACTTGACCACTGTTACAGTTGTCTTTATTTTTCGTTTGCCCCTTCAATGACCATTTCAAAATTTCTTAGCGTTTGAAATTTAAAGTAAGGTTGTCATGGTTAATATAACTGGTAAATGTAATGTTGTAAAATTACGTTACAATTTTACTATAATGTTGATAGATGTAAAGTAAATACGCTGTCGATATATAGCTTTTGAATTTTAATGTAAATTTTAATTTGATGTTGCAATAGTACAAAAAATGTAATGGCAACCTTACCAAAAAGTGCTAAAAGATGCTGATATAACTCTCCTTTTAATTACTTTTTAGTTTCACTCAATTTTTTCTGGTCCAAATTCAATTTGGTTACTTAGCTAGTCGGTTTCAGCGGTCTAGGGCAATTTGGTCAATATTAGGGAGTTAGTGAGTAGCAGTGTCCGTTGCTGACGTTTACAGAATGAAAAATTTCATCAACGACCAACACTGTCGACTTGCGGCTCTTTCGCCACTGGTTGTTTGCACTTGCCGTTGTAGGCGATGGTATGTGGATCGTCCAGTTTTTCAGAACCACGCCCAGTGCGGCGTTCACATACACAATGATTGTCCTTCGAGAAACCTCGCGGAGGCCCGACAGGTCGAAACAGACATACAGGCCGCCAGCATGTTATGTCTATAATAGGTAAACCATAAGTATCATTCATAAGGGCACCATGCCATTTTTACATGTCAATTTTGTCCTTATAAAAAAGTTTCTAGAGTCCTTGTGTGGTTATTTTTTCATACATTTATCATTTTTAAAATATAGTTCCACTGACATTAACATGATGTAAGCAATTCACTGGTGTCATAACTATCCAGTATTATTGCATGTGAAAATGAAAAAATAACTAACGTTTTTGATATTCACTTATTACATTTTTAAGTAAAATCTCTCTAAAGTGGTGACCAAAAATATTGTTTTTTAAAAAGTAAAGTTTCAAGTTCAAAGTCGTATGAGATGAGTATTTTTGTTTATTCTCCTGAACGGAATATGAATATTATTGTGTAATATTTCAGGCTTTGGACGCACCACCTCTATCAGTGAAGCCGAGGTACTTGTTTGACGGCAAGGCTCTGACGCTGCAATCGATTGGCCGCGGCTTCGCTCGCCGGCTGACATTTGAGCCGAGTGATTCCACTCTTAATGACAACACCAACTACTTCTGGTCGGACTCTAGACCCGAGGGATTCCTGTTTGAGATCGAAGCCGTGTCCGTCGGTGACAAGTTCACAATTTATGATGCCAACCATGAACCACAAGGCATATTAGAAGTTGTTCAGCAACAGGTTAGTTACGATCAAATAGTTGTGAAATATATTCAAAACAATATGATTTTAACTTCAGAAATATAACTAAAATACTGTTGTATAAATTGCAGAAGAATCAAATTGAAATAAACCAGCTGATAGGTGCAGATGGCACGATCGAGAAGAAAGTGAAGATCAACACACTATGCAAAGTGGAATGGTATGAGAACGATGGCGCTACTAAATTAGTGCCGGTCACGGGAGTTGCTCTACTGAAGAAAGGCCGTGGAAATGCCACAGTTATGAGAGTCATCAATGTCGCTATTGGAATCAAACAATTGAAGAAAGGTTACGAACTGAAGCCCGGCGTTCAATCTTCATCAAGAAGAGTTAAAGTCAATGGAGCTGACATTAAAGATATTCCCTGCCAATACAGCATGGTTGGATTGGAAAGATACGAACTTCCAGTTATTGGTATGTTATGTGGAAATTAGATAGTGTTCACAACTTATCAGTTATTTTACAAGCAATAATATCTAATTTTTATATTACATTTATTTCAGGAACCTATGTTGATCCCCGTATTATTCCTGGATTTTCGTACCGCGTGCGACCCGCGAACAGTCGTCGCCATCTGTTTGAAGGCCGGAGCTTAATGCTGCAGTCCGTTGGCATGGGATATGGCAAGCGTATCACCTTCAAACCCGATACTCTTAATGCACCGGAGAATTACTTCTGGTCCGACTCCCAACCCGAGGGTATCGGCATGGAGCCACGCGCCGTTCACCCCGACATGAAGTTCTCTATTACAGGAAATGGGGTAAGCATATTAAATAACTAACATAATATTCAGAACAAGCGTTATTTTCATTATTACATAGAGCTGGACCTCTGCCAATACTATAATAAATCTCTCAGCAGTCTGATGCATAGTCCAAATCTTTATTTGTTTACTAATGGTACATTGTCGTTTTATAAATAAAAAAATTGGTACGAGGCCAAATTAATGTGAATGGAGCGCAATTTCGCTGACTATACTTTTTAATTTTCTTCTAGGGTCTTCTTGGCGAAGCGAGTGTGTTTCGGGCTGATCTGCCTCAAATCGAAAAGAAGACTGAATATGTAGAAGTGCCGGGTAAGCGCGGAAAGGCGGTTGAGAAATATATCCAAGTGGATGTCACATGCCACGTGAAACTGGCCACCACTGGAGGAGGATCGGTGGACTCCGAGGTGCATCTGATGAAGGTGTCGGGAACGGCACTTGTGCGCAAGGACCCCGGGCAGCAGGCAGCCAAGCTGGTCAAGGTGTTCAACGTTGGTTTAGACTCGCAACTGAACCTGCTGTTCGCACACTCACAGACAGAGCTCACGTTCCACCCAATCCCTTAAGCAGCCACGAGAACCGAATGGTATTGCAATACATGAGGAAGTGCAACTTGCGCTTCTCGAATTGTATTGTGATATCAACACAACCCACCTGGCGCGACTTAGGTTTCGTCAATTCAAACTGGTTTGGTCACGAGTTTGCAACCGAAAGGAGGTCATTTATTGTACCTTTTGCTGTTAGCTATTCGGTTGTAGATTCGTTGTCGCAGCGAAAGCGAAGTTAATAATGAGCTAAATAACATCCAAACGCTCTTGTCAAGTTTCGTACGAGTATTAGACTTTCGCTGGCAATGATTGCCATTTAACATCTCTGGTTCCTTATCATTCTTTTATCATTTATTGACAATTTCTTAACATGTGACAGTAATCAACAATCTTAAGAAGGATGAGATTTTTCCAATTTCAGTTATTGTTTGTTTTAATTACAAATTTGTTATTGCGGAGAGAGTAGAAAAGACTAGTGACTATGAGCAATAGATACGTCAAAATTCTAACTTCACACTTTATGTATACTCATATGTAACTTAAACTGGTGATCATTATTATCAAATACTTTTTCTTTTCAATAAAATGAATTCAAATACATAATGTACAACATTTTATTTCCGAGTTCTAAATCCTTACATTACAATAAGTGGAATAAATAAAACATACAGAGACGGTATTTACCGTCTTCATTAAAAGCGGAGTCTAAAATCTTTCAATCTAACCGCTAGAAGGCACAGAATATAAACAACCAAAGTAAACCTAGAATAACCCCCATGATCGTACCTATGTAAAATATGGTTACTCCTAGTATATACGGACAGTAATCTTAGGCCAAGGGAGTCAATTGAAATAGGACATTTCCATACGAAAAATTATCAAAAGCGCCGAAGTATTTCTGAATCTCAAAATTGCGATAAACTTAAAGAGAATTTTAAAAATAATCTAATTGAAACGTAAATACTATACGTTGTAAATCTAAATGGCACATTGCCTATGTTCTAGAAAAGTCAAAATATATTTGCGCAATATAATATTTAGGATATTAATAATACTTATATGGGCAGTAAGCCAAAAAACTATTGAAATCGAAAGCAGGTGCATCGTAAAGAAAAGCGAGTGAACACATGCTTCAGGTTTTACATTTTCACGCTCTTAATTTACTCAGTTTAAATTAAAAAGCTTTCTCAGCGCGATATGGAAAAAAATACATGCCAATAGCAGCAAATAAGCAAGGTTGCCATGGTTGGAATTTCAGCAAGGGCCTTTGTTAACATTTGCATCGTAAGCATTCAAATATTGACATATGCAATTGAAGGTTTTACGAAATGTAAACAAAATATAAAGTTTTTGTAATATCATGCGGATAAAGCCGCACGGAAGCAGCTAGTGTGGATATAAAAATTGAATCCACCTATCGGCAATTATTGAAATCATATCGACGTACGTTTTCCTTTTGAGAAGATAGTGAAGTGTGCTGTTGTTACTGTAGATGGCACACTATGCGATGAAAAAACAAAAATAAAAGTATCGAATAGGAAATCATTATACAAAACAATTTATATTGTTTGATATTTTTAATTCAATAATTATTGCACCCAAATGCTGCAATATCAAGTGTACATATTTAAACTCGGAGGTAACGCTTTTCCACACTAGATGGCGTTCATTTTCCCAGTATCGCATGTTTTATGAGTTCACTCGCCTCTACCGAGAGCGCGCGCTCGGATGTGCGTAGAGCAAACACGTTGTATCTGAATGTAGAGTCAACAGAAAGGCGACGAAACTTTAGCGCCAATACTCAGCCGGCGAGCGGCAACCGCGCTGGGGGTCTCATCGCTTTGCGTTTCATTATTTTATACTTTACGAAAATCGCGATGTACAAAAATATAACTTGTAGACAGTGATTTTTTTAACCACGCGATTTATAACGATAATTACGAACATTACGATGGCTTCGAAGGAGTGTTGGTGTGTTTTATATTTGTGTATTTTACATAGTGCCTTCAGTTTCAACCTGGAGCCGAGGATTCCAGTGATAAAGTACGGCGAGAAAGGTTCTTATTTTGGATTTTCCGTCGCCGAACATCTCACAATAAATATTACTAGTGGAGATAAAACAAGCTGGTAAGTTATAAGATTTACTAGAAATACGTATTTTTATAAACATAAGTCGCTTAACATCATTCGTGTGAAGGTCACCGGTACTGCCATGTGTTTGATATCGTGCGCTGATACGTTTCTTTGAATGTATAATGAAAATGTTTTTATCGATAATTAAGTAGGCTATAACTATCAAAGTATGTGAATATATCTATGGAGTTTAATTTATTATATAAATAACTAAATAATTAATTAATATACAGTTAAAGTTACAATACATTGTAAGTCATAGTTAACCGGCATACTGATGAATGTTGGTATTGTTCACATTAACACATGACCTCTTGCGAGTGTTTACCCTGCGCCTGCGCCGGCAACCGCGCTTCTATTAGCTTAGTTTGAATGTAACTGTTTAGCTTGAGGTTAGCAACATTTCAAGTTTCTTATCTGTCAAGAACTGGTGCGATAATAAGCCGTCTACCGGCTAGTTAGAGTTTAGCCTCTGAAACAGGATGTAGGCAACGATCTTATCAGAATTAGGTACAAATTAATTATTCCTTTATTAGGTTTATTTTTGTTGTATGATTTTACACAGACAGCAATTTAACTCTCGCGTTCAGAGACGTTATTTAGACACTAAGCGATTACCTTAAAGTGGATTTAAAATGTACACTAAGGGATTGCTTAAAAACACATTGAATGATTAGCAGTGTGGCAGTGGCAGACTATATTGATTTTTATTTTGAAATCAGGTCGGTTTACGTAACCTTTTGATATGTGCCAAGTGCATTGAGTTTATTTGGGCTGGGTGCATTGCTCACTGCTCTGCGGTTACGGCTAGAGTTGACCTATATCAAATGTCTCGAGCAACTAAAGAATAATTTCCCATTATTTTAAATTAAACGTGATATAATGTTAAAACTTGCTTTTATATAATGTTTCACCTTGTTTAGTATATAATAAAACCCTGAAGGAGTACAATTTAAGCCATCCTAAGTTAAAGTTTAAAGTCAATACGAAGGAGTCCTCGAACAAAGTTACCCTTAAAGAGGTACAAGTTAAGCGCACTTGACTCGGCTACCTTAAAACTGGATACTTCAATAATGCAAACAATTGCCGACTGCCATAAAAAAACAAAGACATTCTATTATGAGCTGTACAAAAGGTTTTGAATGTTTTAAACGAAGTGTTTACTATAGTTTTAGTTAAATTATAAAAAAATAAGGATAGTAAGTACCAAAAACTAGAAACAATATTTGATGTGTTTATGATAAAGGCTTGAATGAACTGATGAACTGTCCAAATGATAATTGCTTGAAGTTCATAAGGTAAATATAATTGCATGTTATTTAAAGAATGCGTTATTATTTACAATCACTATGCTCTATATTTTTATTGCAACTACTTGAAACGTTATCAAACAGTTCTGAGCAATATTTCCTAGAGATTTACAGTGAGTCATGCACAACATTTACAACTGATATTTTGCAAAAGAAAATACTTGTAATAAAACTTGGAAAATATCCAACGTATAGTGTTTCAGACTACGATCTATAAGTGTATATGACTGAATAGAGAATAAGAGCGCGAACACCTTTAACTAAACTATCGCACAACTGTTTAGTCGCGCTTTGATTCCTATAGACGTGTGCATACTACTCGATTTTAGTTGTTAAATAAACAGTTGAATTGGCAGCGGAACAATCGACAATCGCGCAACAGTTGTGCGTTAGTTTAGTCAAAAGTGTGCGCCCGTTCTAAATATATCACCAATTGAATTGTGTTTTATTTCATAGTCATTTTAATACCAAAAAAAGTTTAGCTTTAAAGAATACTACATTAATAGAGTCAAATTTAAAAGTTAATTATGATAAAACAGTTTTTTGCTATTAACTATACGACATCATCATCATTTTCTTCCTTATCCTACTCCCGTAGGGTCGGCGCAACAGGTTTTTGTCCTCCACATAACTCTATCATCCGTCATCTCAGTCATCACTCGCTTCTTGATTATGTCACCTTTCACGCAATCCATCCATCTATTTCTAGGTCTACCTCTATCGGTTTAACCTTCCACACTCATAACTAACGTTCTCCTTGTTACATGCGATTCATCCCTCCTCATAACATGCCCATACCATGCTAACCTTTTACTCCTTACCTTCTCTACCACCGGGGCTACTCTCAAAATTCCTATACGTAACTGTAAGAATATTAACTATACGAATTGATATGATTTAGACTATTTAGATAACACTAAATTACCCAAGTTAAATCTCAAAGTTAAGCTATAAGTTAGAATGGTAAGAAAAATCTAGATTTTTATATTTACATTATCTATCTACATTCCTTCGATGTATATGTTTTTAGAGTAAATACTGTCAGATGTATCAAGTGGTCGATACGCGGGGAGTGGTATCGTGATAAGAATATGATAACTTTGATAAATTAAACGGAATATGGATTTTGCTAACAGTTATTTAGCGCACTTTTATCTGATATACAAATAATTATATCCATATCTCTACTAATATAATAAAGCGTAAACACACACTTCTTTGTTGCCTAAGATGTCAGCAATCACAGCATATTTTTGAATAATTCTTTTTTTAATAAAAAGCCCTACACTTAAGTCACGCTTTAAGCTATATGTTTTCACGCCATTAAACTTAAGGGGTAAATATTTTGGATAAAAACTCTAATGTGGAAAAGAGACAATAAGTTGCTGCCAACATCAAGGAAAAACGATTGCCATGGTTTGTTATCACGTCATGTCATTTTGACATTTGCTATTGAAATTTTGACAAATGTAAACAATAAAATAAAGTTTTTATAATTCCAAGCGGATGAAGCCGCACGCGAACAGCTACTACCAGATATTTTTTTGCTTATCAGGAGACATTTTATATAAACGATTTTCATATAATCGTTGTGGTTGAACTATAGATGATTCAATCGGTCCTTCTTTTGAAAAATTCAATATAAAAAGTAGATTTTACACAGTTCAGTACATAATTAAGATCGTTAAAGGTTTTATTTAATTTGTATTTGTTTGTATGTAAGAGTTGTGTTCGCAGTGGAAACGAAATGAGCATCAACTTCTGTCAAAGTTAAATGCCATTTTAAAATTCATGTTATTGCATAATCTGTGCGTCTATATTTGAACGTGTGTTGACTTTTCTATTTCACACAATGTTTACCAACACGTATGAAAGCCACGTGGGCGCGTTACAGACATTTACCCACAAATAAAGACATTTCTCATACTTTGACACGCACTCGTAAAAATTCTGTTTATGAGAACATTTTTATACCGTTTTAGATGTTATAAAAAGTTATAGCTGTAAAAAATAGCACCCATATACAAGATACACTTGCGACCATCGGTGAGTAATAAAAAAACACAAAGTTTGACACCTCTTTCTTTAATTGATGTTTTTCAATTTATATAAGTAATTCTAGTACTGCCGAATTTAAATACTTAAACAGAAGTTACTTGGAAGTAATTGAAATTATATGAACTTCAAGAAAAAACATCGTTTGATCAACATTGAGGTAACCTCAACATTTCATATCATGGTATTTATTTTAACTAAATTTTGTATTATAATATTATAATTATTTTGTTATTGTTGAATTAACATATAATACTCTATGTTATCTATAATATATGACATAATTAGTTATATAGCATATATTTTTAATAACAACACGTAATAGCTTAATTTGATACAAATAGTATTCTAAGCGACTTCGTAACCACAAACAATAGAGACGCCTTCGGTCCCTGTTATTATTTCTGGTTTAATTGAACGCGTGCCATTAGCTCATACGAAGCGTAGTTATTTCCAATAATCCTATTTCGGTTTACGCTAGGGTTGTTCCCCTAGCAACCGATTCTCTCCAATTAAAATGTTCACACGTCACGCGCTGCGGGACTCTGGTGACTGGGGACTCTTCAAGCGACACTAACACATCATTATGTGAAATACCTTTCAATAAGGTAAACACGTTGTTGTATTGTATTCAATAACTATAAAACTGATTTAAGAATAGAGAACAGAGTCTAATTTATTTACTGACGAGCTGTCGCCCCCAAACTTTGTTAGCGTGGAATTTAAAAAAATGGTCGTCTATAACATTCCCGCGTGTATCTACTTTTTACCAGCTACCTTCCAGTCTGAGCTCCGTCCAAATCGGTCCACCCGTTCCAGAGATAGCGCTCCTGTCGCCATTTTGACAGCGCCGAATTAAAAAATATATAGTCTATAATATGCCCGTCCATGTCGGCTACCCTTCAATGAACGTCCGGTCGAAATCGGCCCAGCCGTTTCGGAGATTACCCGGAACAAACGTGGCTTGCGGACAGACAGACAAATAGACGAACATTTTTTAAATTCGATTTTCGTTATCAGCAACGCAAATACATCATCTTCCCGGAATCTGGAATTTTTCCTTTGATATCAGACACTGCAATTTTATTATATGTATAGATAATAGATAGATGTAATAAAAAATTGATTAATATTTTTATGTAATAGGAAATAATAGATGTCTTTTATTTCATTCCACGATCAAATATTTTTTTACTGTCATTTGTTTTAGAATTCATTAATTGGACACCATAATTACGTTCTTACGTTCATGCTCCGAGAATGATGACAAATTTTGTCTGTCACATTTAATATTTCCGTTTATTCCAGTAAAAATCTAATTATAGAGATTTTTATTTAATATATTTTAATGTAGCCTCGAATATCTTTCACAGTTTGTATAGTAACTAGCTATATAACAAGTTCGTTAATGACATAATGAAATTAAATGCTTGTACTTTGTTAAGTATACCTGTCGATCTACAAGTTATCTGTTGACCATTTTAGTTTACTTTAAACGTAAGCGAATAATTTTTTTACGTAATTATTTCATTCAGTTGCATAACGTCGTCGACGAGTATTATTTCTCCATATTATTCTAATTATATATGTATGTATAATTTGTATATTATGAATCAACACACATAATTGCATACTGAATAGCGTTCTTTAAATAATTGCTTACAATTTGCATTTATTAGTGGTTAAGATCCCAGGCTAGCATCCACCCACGTTATAGGTGCTATGAACCCTGCCTGGTACCTAATAACCCGTCGTAAAGTACAATACGACCAACTGGTAATTCAACACTGTAGCTATTTATTCAAATTAAACGCGGACAGTAGCAGGTCGCAATCACAATTATTACAAGCTACTCTACTTAGAGCTTTATTGCACTTAGGAATTTATATTGCAGTAAAATGTCAAATACATAGTTGATAGAATCTATACTAATATAATAAAGCGTAAACACACACTTCTTTGTTGCCTAAGATGTCAGCAATTACAGTATATTTTTGAATACTTCGTTTTTTAATAAAAAGCTCTACACTTACGTCACGCTTTACGCTATATATTTTCACGCCATTAAACTTACGGGGGAAATATTTAGGATAAAAACCCTAATGTGGGAAAGAGATCATAAGTTGCTGCCAACTTCAAGGAAGCAAGATTGCCATGATTTGTCAACATGTCATGTCACTTTGACATTTGCAATTGATAATTTGACATATGTGAACAATAAAATAAAGTTTTTATTATTATTCACGCGGATGAAGCCGCACGCGAACAGCTAGTTATTGTATAAACTGAAACCTAACATCAAAATACTTTGAAATGTAACCAAATTGTTCACGTCACTGTAGAAGATTAAGTAAATTCAATGCATTGATATTTTAGATTAATCGAACTCTCGGATGAAAGAATATCTGTGTTCATTTTTTTATCCAGCCGGCCATTGACGATTGCTATTATTAAGTACAGATAAAATACCGTTGTTTTATCATTTACAATGAAACATAGTTCGAGGAGTACGAAATTTCGTGATCGTTAAAGTTAATAATGTATGATGAGGCACCGCGGAGAGGCCTCGCGCTTCACTGTTTTGTACAATTAAATATAATTGGCATAATTAAGCTCGCACGTTTCGGAAATTCTGTATGTAGATAGGAAATACATTCCGCTTGCGTCGCCAATTATGAAGCAAAGAAAGCAAACGCTACTCAAGAGGAAATTTTTGGTTATCAATATTTAAATCAGTTGAATATTATCAATTACATCTTACTTCTTACTAATATTATTAATGCGAAAGTTTAGATGGATGGATCGATGGATGTTTGTTAGAGTTTGGAGACTAAACTGCTGAACGGATCTCGGTGTCAATTGGCATAGACGTAGAGGATAGTCTAGAAGAACACATAGGCTACTTACTTTTTGTTTAATTCCACGCAGACGTCGTCACGGGCGGAAGCTAGTTTATTTATATAACGTTTCTCATATAGTAAAAATCGTTATACCAATGATATGTATTATAATATATGTATACTTATATGTCTGTGAATAAAATTATCATATCTATGTAACCCAATTCGCACAACATCTGCCCCGTTTACACAACGATAGCGAATTGCCAGAGTTTAATCTCTCAATGTGATATTTTGTTACGATGTGATTATTTTGTTGAAGTGGGGCCTGGCGGCCTGGCTGGACATACATTATATGGCCGATGTTCCGTTGTGATGAAAAATATTGCTGAATTTTATATCTTTAGAAATATTTTTTATTAACAATCTCTTAGTTTTATAAATACTATTTGGTGTGCTACAAGTCTGATTTCATATTATATCGTTCGCTTTTGACAGTTTTCTTTTTTTTTTTTACTGCATTAAAAAGAATTCAATAAATCCGAATACAGTAATCATGGAACTATTTAAGTAAACATATTCCCACAGGGTTCGGATATGTTTGTAAATTAAAAATTAAAGAGAAATAAAAAAATAATCGGTTCGTCGCACTCGCGTTCCGAACATCGTTCCTTCTTTATTACGTTTTTTTGTGTGGTCTTTATGCTTTGGTTTCTTTTTGTTGTGGCCACGCCTTTTATGGAGCGCAGCCTTCGTTAGCGAGCACAAGGTCATCCTGGTTTTACTGTCGACCAGTCTTTTATAGACGAGGCTTACAAAAAGATCACATACTGCAAGAAATGACAACAGAAATCTTTTTTATCTGTTTGTTGAGCGTTTTATTAACGGACAACCATTAACGAACCTGTTACAAGATACTGTTATTTTTTGCATTAAATGCCTAATGACGTGTTCGGTTTCACATCGTAAACATGTCTTGTGTCTACGAACTGATTAAGATAGTATTATCCGTCGTTATCCACCATATAGTATACTATGAATCAATTAAAAGGATCACACATTTTAAAGCTTAATAAAAGTAGGTATAACTAAGATGGCTAAATTAAAGTAACTTAGCTTTTCATTTATAATTCGAAGCGAGTTTTAACGTTTTTATTAATGTCATTAAAAGAAGTTTTCTACCTATTAAGTTGGTAATTTTTACATTACTTCCCTACTATTTGGTAGTAATTTTTGTATTTATCCAATAACCGTTTATGAATTACGTTGAAATACTAAATACATAAATTATTATGCAGATTGCATACGATAAAGTAAAGAATTATTTAAAATGTGTTATGTAATTTACTTCATTTATTAAGCGACGATAAAACGCCGTAGTCTCGGCGCCCACGTTTAATACGGTCCGTTATCATGTCCAGATAAATAGTGATAATCCCGGTGATATCACATTTGACGCTCGCCCTCTGTTTGTTGAGCTTGAGTGTGATGACGCACTTGCCTATCACCGGTGACACTCAAAATGTGGGAGAACAAGTATTTCTACATTCACAGTGATTCTTGGACCTAGGATTGTTCAAATAAAGATTTGAAAACTGTTTTATCATGGCAAAATCGATTCTAAAAATCTGTAAATCTGTATTCTAAAAATTACTGTATTTTTATGTATACGAGAAATGCTTTATCGACAACTATAGCAAGAATTGTCTTATTTGTCCACAAATGTGATAGGTTCATAAACCTATCACTACGTAGTATTCATGCTTTGGTTGTCTCTTCATGTAGACGACCACAGGGTCTACTTTATCACTTGAGTGTAGGGAATCCAGACATTTAGATAGTCAGAGATCGTATGATTACGGCCATTTATGTAGGAGTTGCTTTGTTACCGCTCGCTCACTTGTATCATGAAACGTCTGTAAAGTTCCATTTAAAAGCGATTTAGCGAGCCGAGTCGGACGCGCTGTAATGTTTTCTCTTCAAATGAGTCGAGTTCCCAAGGCATTGTGGTTGCCGCCTTTTATGGCGGACCTTGTACAGGCGGATCACAAACATGATCGTTTATTTAATCGCCAAAAGCCCCAAGTACGTGATACCTACGGGTAAATTTATTAGGGTTGCATCTAAATTCTTGGAAGCAGAATTCGATTTCCTTTTTCGACTTATTTAATTTGGATTTTATATTTTAGTTTAAATGATGTTTCTTAACGATAACAGCATTTATAAGATCTGGACTGAAAAAATCACTATATTTAAATAAAAATAAATAATTTATTTAGAAATGTTGCCTTAGAGATCAGTATAAGATTACTAATTTACCTTTTAGGTTACTTAACGTATTTTTAGAGGTTTTGTTTATTTATCATTTTACCACGTAATTTTTTTAACCACGACACCAATCTATGGACTACAATGCTGTCACATCGTTAACGCGATGATAAATGTTAAATTTATCGCATTTATGGTTATAAAATGCAACTACCTGTGAAGATAGTTGTTCCCCGAGGCGCGCATTCCCTCTAATTGGACGTCTGCGCGTTTACCACATATGGCAGTGAACCACTGTCCACTCACTTTCGCTCCTCGATACTTCGCGAAAAAATATCAGAATGTATTTTGATTCATTACATTTATTTTGCCATAAAAGGTAATACGTACTTTCCAAACTCTTTGTAATTAACGGCGATCTGTGCATTAATTAGGTATATGTTTTTTGTATAATTTTATAGTTTACGTAATAATGATTACTTCGGAATATTTTATGTGTTTGCTATTGAGAAGAGATGGACAGGGATCAATTTGTGCACATATCTTGACTAGTCGTAATCATAGTAATTGCAACTACAAAAATTAGTAGAAGCGTTTTCATTTAATTGAATAAAAAATATCGTAGTATATGGTCAAAGCTTTTCCTAGTATTTTTCCTTTAGTTTTAAGAATTAATTATTATCATAGGGCATTACGGTTGGGTTTCTTTTAATTACACAACTTAATGTCGCCTTAAACTGGCCGTCAATAAAGTTATAGATAACGAAGGGGCGTGGAATTAATTTTATGACATAAATTGGTGGACTTTTATGATGTACTTGTGAAAGAATATTAGCCAAGAAATGTCCAAAGTAATCGAGTTCGGGGCGTAAAACTAGCTTTTGTAGGGAACATTAACTCCGTTACCATTTTAAAGTGTTCGGTCACGTAGGTACTGTATTGATTGACCATTGTTCAAGAATCGAGCAAACGTTGGATTTGTAAATGTATGGGAAAGTCTTTTTATTGTGTTACTGGTGCGCGTGCATTAACAAATTGACACATTGTGTTTCTAAGTAAACCAAACCTTTTACACACTGATTTTTTTGTATGCGTCAGAGTTAAGATTGTCGTTAAACGAAACACGAATTATCAACATTAACCATCATACCATATCTATCTTCATTTCTTCACTGAAATGTACCGATGGGATTCCCGGGACTTTCTCCAGTCGCAAAGCCACCGAAGGGATTTTAGTAAGTCAAGTTTCACATAACCCTGTCTTTACCCCCAAAGGCAGGGTATCTGTTAAATATTTCCTCTTCAATACTAATAAAAGGCAGGTAGGTTAGGTAGAGGAACACCGCTGGGTTTTTAGTGGGTATTCCGGCCATTCTCTCTCTCATGGCCGGCGAGTCCCACATACCCCCCTGGTACCGGGGGGAGGGGATGCGTAAATGCATTTTCCCAGTGAGAAAAAAAAAGAAAAAGGTAAGTTAGGTAAGCTTAGGATTAGGATTTGAAATTCTGATTATTTTATCTTTGTACTCATCATTTCTATCTGTTCATAAACGTTAACATAAGCAAAGAGTAAGGATTACCATTTCTATTGTTCCGAACAATGTATTAAATTTGGATCTCCTTGTTATCTGTATTGGAAATACGGGTACAAAGGCGTCGTACAATATAATCTAGAGTAGATCTAGTTGGTAAAGTGTAAAGGGCGTATACATCAGGTAGTTACAGCAGGTTATGTGCGTGCTATCGGCCCTATTGTGTTACCTCCCTTGTTATGGTAAATACCTGCCTTCGGGCAAACTGCTCAGCTTTAGTACAAGTGCTTAGCCGTGTCAAGTCTCGCTACTTAACATTGTTACTTCATAGAGATATTAATTAGTTAGAAATATTCAGTTGGTTTTTTTAATTCATTATGCCGTAGAAAGTATAAAATTGGTATATTCTAAAGTAAAACAATCAGTGCTTAAATAATCGGAATTCCTACCGTCCTACTACAACGGTAGGATTTTGTAAGCTATTTTTTAAATTGTCGTATTGGTAATGTGTCGGGTAGATTTATTTATTTTATATTATGGTCTATTCATAATACACGTATGTAAATGTAAAAAGACCGGGAACGCTTTGAGAAATATTTTTTCAACAATAACCGTGTCGAATATTATTATATGGTAGTTTGTAAGGTGTTTCTCGGAAAAGGTAAAGACCAACAAAATGTCCGGAGGCACGCCATCAATACTTCCACTTGAGCAGGTAAGCTTACTTCACACCTTTGAATATTTAACTTGAGTATATTTTTTTTCATTGAATAAAATATTCAGGTATGTGGTAAATTGTATTCAAAGTATAGAAAGTTGTGTAAGAAATAAAAGACGGGCGTTAGCTACAAAATGTATAATCCGACTAAAATAAATCGCATACAATTGCATCGTATAACCCGACCAGTATTCCAGATAACTACATCACAAAAGTATTGTTCAAATCCTATAGATTAATTTCTAGATGTCTAAAAGTAAGTTAAAGAATGCTAGCGTACATTTACAGTAGACTAATAAAATTAATTAATAATTACGTAATTTTTTTCGTATGCAGTTACAACCCAAATGATGAGCATAACAAAACCAAATCTAACCTACCTTTGTATGTGTTATATTTCAAAACAATTGGAGCGATAAAGCTTTTTCATAGGGCAAGAAGGTCAAACTATAGACGGACAATCTTAACGTTGACAGCACAGCCCTAAGGTCACGGTCCATCAAACCGTTGCATCCAATTACAAGTAATGACTTGTTGACGCTGATGGCGGTCGACTAACTTGCAGCGTCATCCACTTCTAACAGTTGAACTTCGTAAAGAATTTCACTTGTAAGTCAACACAGCTGGCTTGAATAAATATGTATTAGCTTTTATTGTAGTCATAGCTTGGCTTGACGGATCGTTTTAGATAAAACTCATGTTATTTTCGGATAAGATAATATGTAGTTTTTAATATTCGCTATTCAACGTAGGAGGTGAAGAAGTAAAATTGTCATTGGGTGTTTTATACTTATTTGGTCTATCAAAAATTATAAATCTAT
>LD688964.1:4670477-4690611 GCA_003118335.3 Papilio memnon
TAGCATACGTAGTTGTCAATTCAAATCAATTCTATTTACCCTACTTTATTCAGTCCAAGTAATGATGAATATTTAACATTTCAATACCATTCTCCACACGTACGGTAAATGGGACCTTAAGCGCTTGTCAGTCTTCACCGCTTGTCCTGTCCCTTCATTGAACATTCTTGATACTTGAAGTAAATAGCATTAGAGTTGTAAATTTATGTGCTGTATGGAAGGGCTTGATTGTCTGTCCTATATATTGGTATCTATTTGAAACTAACCATGCAACTAATACTATTGAGGACAGTTTTAGAACACAATTGTGTGAACAATTAAAAATTCCTCTTTAATAAGACGTTTTTTTTTTTATTTCTATGTCTTTATTATTGCTTCACTTTACATTCAAAAGCAATGACATTAACATTTATAATTACTTTTTATTTTTGTAATGCGCATATCGTGGATACAAGAATAACTTGGTCACCCTAATCTCTGCGGTCTGTGATCGTACTTGCAGATTGAAACGTCTCTATCAGTAACATTTGATACTTTTCGAGCACACACCGGGCGCTCAGGGCCCGCTGACTCTGAGTGCTTTCATTGATGTTTGCTTACATTTAGACCGGGGATTACATTTCCGTAATCCGAGTCAACTTTCTAAAACGATACCGACGTAATTTGAACGAAATGTTACTGTATTTTGATCTTGAATGGAATAATTATTTTTAAAATGTAACTTTTGTCAAAAATAATAAATATGAAAAGGAATATTAATCAGACATTTTAATTTAACAGACGTTTAATCTTTTTGAGTGTACTAAAATTTTTATTTTTGAATTGTAAATTACACTAAATGTAATTAGAGAATCAATGCATTTTATAAGTCGTAAAACAATGTCGAAATAGATTAATCTTGATAGACATACCATATTACGTACACGAGTATCTCGATAAGGAAAGTTGAAGGGCTCGATGTCTAATATAGCTCGACTGCTTTAAATTTATAAGTCTTATTAAGGAGAACCAGTAGTGTTGTAGTGGCATTGTAAGTTGAGCGCATTACGTACAGTTAGGTGGCGCTAACGGTTGTCAATACGGATCGCGTGCGCGGCGGAATCATCTGTTTATGGTGGGATTAGTTGCTGCTTATTAATGAGGAAATGTTATTGGAGAGATGTCCTACAAATACAAGAAAAACCGCACTGAAGTCAGTTATATTAGCTATTTAATTTAACTTTTTAGTTGAGGCTGAGTGTAATATTTATTAGTTTTTTTGTTCTTCTTTTATGTATAACTACGTGTTCTCCTATTTTAGGATTCATTGGTAACCGGCGCTTCGGTATACACTGCATGTCGAATGAACTCCTTTTCTTAGGAATAAACGAATTTCTTTCTTTCTACTTAAATACAAAAAAAAAACAAATAGCCCTCATGCTTTTTAATTAAAATCCCTATTTAAATAACTTAACAACTTTTCGAATAATACTAAAACGTATAATATAATAATTAACACAACATTATAATTTTAAAGCAAACATATATGACCTATAAGAAAATCCGTACTTCGTCGTCAATATTTATTAATTTTCCACTACATCTTAACTAGATACGATGCCAACAAGTTTTTCCGAGCCGCTGACTGGGTCTCGACCCGTTACTCGGTCACTACATAGTCGAGCTTCCAATAGTTTTTTTCTTCAAAGAACGTTATACGTTTTACGTAACTGTGCTTCTAATGGCCGTCAGTTTTTCCGACGGGTGTATGTAGCACAGCTTCATAATTGATTGTAGTTAGCGGATAACACAAATACAGGTTGATGTCGCGTCGATAAATTGCACTTTTATGGGTTAAATGCAAGCTTTACTCTGGTCTGTATTTATCAACGTACTGTGTTAAGTTAATTTCTGCTAGGCTATGTGCGTCTGGAGGAAAAAGACTATAAAACGAAGTTTCTTCTTTCCATTTAATTACGTCGCCAGATATAAAGATAATTGTAATAAGTGCAGATTTCCTCCTTGTGTGGCCTAGAGCGAACTCTTATACTATAATACGTAACTTGGTTTTGATTACTACTTCTCACTTAACTTGATGTGTACAAGCATTGTGACGTCATCATACTCAGGCGTCAAGTTATTGTAAACGAATAGTATGCATTATTAAACTCTATTTCGATTACCAGCTCATATTTCCTCGAACTACCAAAATATGTCTTACTCAAGCTTTTGAGGTAACTTGGGATCAAATATCGATTGGCTGGATTATCGATTGAATTCGATTCAATCGTCGTTAGATATCTTGTTCGACCACCCAACAAGTCGAATACTCGGGCGGTTTAAAGAAGTATTTAATAGTAATTATTGCGAAACAATAATGTACGTTTTCACATTATTGATGACTATCAAGTAAAATTGGACATTATTATTGTTTATATTAAGGTTGCATTTAAATAGTTTTGCAATTCCGCTTTGAGGTATGAAGTGCCGTCTGTTACGAAACTAAACGATACAGCGATTAATTTAATGAAATACGCAGAGTAAGTGCAGTTAGACATGAAACTCGTGTCTAACTGATCATTATTGCGGAATTGGAAATATTTGGTTGCACGTAAGTGGTCCATTTTTATAGTGTTCAGGTACTTTTATTTACGTAATTCCGAAAGGATATTTTCAAGACAGATTTGAAATCAAAACGTTGTGTTTTGAGGACTGTCTTATAACTGAATTTTCTGTCTATACGTGTTTAGTTTCAAACAATTTCCAAAGCGATAAATAGTGGTGGTATTTCTACAAACTTTCGTATGAATAAAACTGCGCACTTTAACGTCCAAAATCACTTTAAAATTACTAATCCTACTAATATAAAATAGTTATAATTTACCTGTAAAACTTGATAACCATGTTATATACCGTCATATTGTTTAAAGGATCACCAACGGTCACATTCCAATTAATAAATTGGTTTGTAAGTTTATGATTTCCTGTTTGTGGTGTTTGTAATTAGAAGTGATCTCACACGAAACAAGTGGTTTCATCTTAATCCGGTGAATCATACAGAGTTCAAAAATCTCATACGAGTCGTTATTAAGCGGAATGTACCGCCAAAGGGCGATGTTAGAGACGAAATGCATTCTTCTTTCGAAGGACTTCTTGATTAAAAGAGATTTAAGATCCGAGTTCATTTCGTACAATATTAATAAGTCTTATGTTTTTCATTATGTATTTTATTATGAAAGAAGATATTTCGAGTATGAATTATCTTTCCTTTCAAGTTAATAATTGTTGTAAGTATAAAAATTTAACGAATGTAAGTTTTCACATATGTTATTTGTATCGTTTTAATGTACAAAATAAATTGTGAATCATTTCAAAGTTCATCGAACCGTAATTTAATTACAGTAAAACGGGACTTGTTTGTACCAAAATCGTGCTTGTTTATACGAATGTGTGGTTTCGAACAAAATTATGGCTCATCTGTCCTTGTACTTCTAATTTTGTAGTTATTTCTAAATACATGTTTTTAAATAGTCCGAAGAGCTGTTACATCTACAAAGTTAGTAGTTACGCACCAGTAGTTTTAAGCTTTGTTAATGACGGCATTTTTTGCCAAAATACTTTATCAAAATGTCAGTTCCTTTATGATAAAGTTGTTCAATGTCGATTCGTTGCAATATTGTTTTTACGCCTAAAATCTTTTTTAATTTTCTTAAGTCGCAGTTGTTGTAAACGATACCTTCTTACTGTCAACATTTATTGCAGAAATAGCATATGCATGTACGTGGAAAGTTATTTTAATTGTGTTATTTTAATTGAATTATTTACCATAGTGTTTTTCTACGAACTGACCGATAACGTAATTTTAAACTGGTTTCGAAGGAAAAATAACGTTGCTTATGACTTTCCATATATATTTCTTAATGTAATATTATTAGCATTTGTAATCCAGGGTAGGACTGTGTCGTGCCGTGGATATTTTAATGACGCCTTCCGCCAACTTGACAAGCAAGTTAATTGAAATGGAATATGCAAGTGTAGTGTTTGCATTCTCAGCCTATCCTGACTATATCGAAGGTTACTTGCGAGTGAAAATTTTAAGAACTGAAAAGTTTATGACTAATAATGTAATATGTATAAAAATTACAATATTCATTTGCATTCATTGTTAAATTTCGTGTTGTGTATGATATAGAGCCAAATATTAGTAAAATGCCTTTTTTTAACAACTTAATTTTTTATCATCTAGACATATTGTGTACATTTTTGCTTCAAAACTTATAATGTTTTTAAACAATCATGTTTCTATTCGGACCGTCTATTTCGGTGCATCCACGCTGAGTCACTGTTACAATTTAAAAATAAAAATTTTGACATCTAAAAGTTACAGCATTACACTCGTGCAATATAATATTTAATTCATATGATGATCTTTTACTTGGAACATGAAACTTATTGAAAAAAAAAGTTCGCCTTGTATTTTTCGCCTTATATTTCGTAACCTACAACTCATTTGTGTTATTACTTGGTTTGGTACAGAATATATTTATAGATACGTTAACAAGATTAGATAATGCTAGATTAACTATAGATGCATATTTAGTAGGAATGTTGGCGCCTTGCAGCGGTGCGGCGGCGGGGTGTCGGTGACAGGAATTTGCGTGGGCTAAGACCTGGTTGTCAACTTGGTCTTTTTGTCTCCGAACTCGTTAGTTACAGTGCGTTCCTTGCTTATCTATAAGATACATTGCTATTGCAATAAATGTACCACGAACAGAGTTTATGAATAACATTTTCACGTTATCTTATCTTTAAAAGATCTTAAGTATGCTATTACTGGGATTGGTCAGATAGTACGAAAACTTAGTGGATAATTGACTTTGATAAACGCAGCAACGAATTTCTTGTGTTATTTTACTATTAGTTTTAATTCTTACAAATTCAATTGTTTTTTCACAATATTTCTTCCAAGAATCAAATGATACTTTCTCAATTTACAATGAAATATATGAATGTAGGTGTTGCAGCTATCTTTATGATTTATAAACAACTTCGCATCTCTCGTATCGCGGTTAGTACCCACGCATTGTTACGTCTGAATCTCACCACAATATCTGAGATGGGAAACCCGTTTTAACTGTATAATTACGTGCCATAAATCTACCATATCGATGCTGGTAAAATGACACAGCTGTACATTACAGAAACGCCGATTATTTCTCTTGGAATCCCGAGTGATGCATGAATACTTCAATGATTTGAGCTTTTGCAAATATGTCAGTTATATTCTTGGAATAATAACTGACTGTGTCGAAGCTAATTTTAGGTTTTACTTCAAAGATTGTCCGAATTAATATTTTTGGTAGCATAATAAGTTTCAATTTGCATATATTCCCTCTCCCCTATGTGCCGCCATTTTGCAGTCTGCCGAAGATCTTATACCATGTCTGATTTACTTGATAAAATTTTGATATTATCGTCTTATACGATTAATCAGACTTTACTGCGTTAATGAATGACTGCAAGGTGTAAGGCAAGTACGATATTGATGTAAAAGTTTAAATTGCGGATTGGAAAGTTGTTTTTGCCATAACAATATGATTGAGCGCAAGTGAAAGTAAACATTGGACATATATAGACGGTCATCTTCTTACTTTTATTGGTATGATGTGATCGATCATTCAATCCATACATCCGTACATTCATGAAACTTCGCAGCAGTAGTGTAAACATTGCATACTATAAACGTAAAACTACGCATGTGTCAGAGTCCCATTTATGTCAGAATCTCTCGAGAGTTCTTTGGTAGGAATGTTTTCGCTCTAAAACAAATGTTCATACGTCGGCGTTCGTCGTAACTTTATTGTCGAGTTTACGATCATTTCCTGAGATGATGCAAGCGTGGCCGTTAAATCTGCGCGCACCTTGCAGTTAATACTACTCGTATAAATCTATTTTTCCTTATGAATGGAAAGTGTACAAAGCACATAAAATCAAGAATGATTACCAACTGTTTATTCAATTATTAGTGTTCAGTTTTCTCCAAAAAATTGAAAGGTACGAGGATCCTAATTATGAGAAAAAATATTCTAAAACCGAATAAGGTCATAATTTAAACCAGGTGTATTGACAGAGAGCAATATTAATAAACACATTAAGGAGTACTTTGTTAATATAACCATGTCGTCATAATTTATATCAGTATTCATAACTCTTTTAAGAAACTGTATAAAGTACGAGGGTCCAACGTAGAAATCCTGCAGCTTGTATAATCGTGTAATCATTTGATGAAGATACGTCTAATGATACGGTTGAATTAAAATACCTAGCCGGTCGGCGATTTCACATCTCAACGAAAGAAACCTCTATCCTTTTATGGGAAACATAACGAGATGAATTCCCTCCCCGTGGAGAGCGTGGTATTGTTTTTTTTTTAACAATTCGTGTTATTTTTGATGTGCAGCTAACACGACTCAGTTATTCACTCTATACGTGAACACCTCCCTAAATTACAACGGTCGACAAGGACCGCACTATTTCTGGTTTACAATGAACGCTGCGTTCATAAATACGTGCTTGTCGGAGATCTTTAATTAGTCTGAAAGCTTCGATAAAGCTATCTAAAGGTTGGTATAATGAAGTTGTGTTTAAATGTGGTTTAAATTGGACTTCAAGCTTGCTGTGAGGATGAATGTGGGTTTGTTTACATTGTAGTTTGTTCATTTTTAAACAATTTTCTGTATTAATACTCATTTATTTTGTCGTCATTGTTACTTTACAGAACTTTACGAGTAAAGCTTCAACACTTTTGTAACTTAAGTAATATCTGTAAACTTTGTACTTACTGTAACAATAATACCATTTCGTTTAAGCGTAAAAGTTTTACCCTCGAACGAACGCTTTCATTTCCAATATACCGACTTTCAAAACTGCTGAACAAAGAGCTCATTAAGCCAGAATCTCCCCAATGTTTCCCCCAGTCGTGTTTGACTGGCGTGAAGTGGAATACAATGGCTTACAGTGGTCACCTAACGTAAATTGTCTGGATAAGAACTGACTCAATACTTTTAATTACTTTCATTTTGACCCCTCAGCGCCCTCTGTGCAATAAATTAAATAGAGCGTTTGTCACTACTTGAAGAGTTTTTGAATTGGTTTGAGTTTATTTACTGATATTATTGTATTTCTTTGTTCTAGGTAAGAATATTCTGGATACATCATTAAGTTTTATTTGGGAGCGTAAAAATTTCGTAAAAACACTTTCTGGGTTTTATATAGATATGTGTGTATGATGTGAGTTCTTTCTTCTTATCTTCAATTAGCGGGGGTAGCTGATGCGTTATTTAATCTTTGGACGACGTTCGGTGTTATTTGTATACGACGATAACTGTTATTTTATTATTACTTCAAGAATTTATTTTATTAGGAACCTCTAATTTACAATTAAGATGTTTTTTGTTTACTTTATTGGCGTATATAAAACATATGAATGTAATTACGGCGTCGGTGTTTCGGCACGGTTGTATGAATGAGTGATATGGTCGTACTTATTTATATTGAGTGGAACAAACTGAGCTTTGTTCCGCTTTGTTCAGTTCGTGAAACAGGCCGCTTTGTTGAAGCCAACGCTCCACCTGGCTCCTTCATATTAAAAGCATCAGTCGTTATTTGCGCGTTTACATTTAGATTTGTACGATATACGTTTTTATTTAAAGCCGAACTTTGATTTGATTTATTAATGGTTAGTGTTCTTTCATTTTTTAAAGTATTAGTTCAAGGCGGTGGTTTTACATTCTCGGTGTTAAGAACACGACAAGATTTGTAATCCCTCGGGGACTTTTTTAGTTCTCGGACATCAATATACTGTTTGTTTTGAAAATGTTAACCTTTTCCTAATGATTCATCTTTAGTGACACGTCTAGAAATACCCTACAATTCTATTATTTAAATAGCATGACGTCTTAAATGTTACCAGAACTAGAACACATTACAATTTGTGAAGCATTTGTTACCAAGCTATTGTGCGTTTTATCTTTTAGTATAACGGTTGGCATTTTACCCAAAAAGGATCCATAAGAATAGTGAAGAAAGGAAGTATAAATATCAACAATTGTGTTTTTATTACATCCCTGTTTGAGTCGCCTTTTGTACCGAGGAAGTATTATATGAAAATAGAATTAATCAAGATAAAGGTTGCCTTTCGCCGACCTCCATCGCCGAATGTCCAGCATGTTTTGTTTGGACCAGATGAAACATACTCGCCGGCCCTCCCGCTTGTATTTATCTCCTATCGGAACAGCGAATGTCAAATTGCAAGTTTGTCCACGCTTTCTCTTAAAATTGTCGGATAGATAGAAACTGTTAGGACATATGCCAACAGTACTTGAAGATAATAATTGGTTAAAAAAGATATTTTATTTATTCTTATTGGCATTAATTTTCTAACTTAGACAACGGTACTATAATTTTTTTGCGAATTTGTCATCGCTTTACAGATTTTTAAGAAAGAATTGTAATTCAATTGATTTTATTCGACACTAAGGGATATAATACACATTTCCACCATTAATATAAGCTTCACGCTATTCAGATATGTCTGCAATATCGACTTCTAAGCACGGTCAACGTAGTATTGCTCCAGTTTCTGCAACACTGAGCATGTATCGAGAGCACGCGCCGAGCACAGATTTATTTGGCCGCGTGCCGGACACTGCGCTTAAATTGATACTCGAAAGCACACCAATAATACCGGGGCAAGCACCGAAATAGATTTTATTCATAATATATGTTCTGATGTATCGTTCACTAACAATATTTACATTATTTATGGGAGTGACAGAAACTATTTTTTTTATTTATCCTTTTATAGATAGGAAGTTGTCAGTTTCATTTTACAAACAATACAATATGAATCTAGAAATATTGGCTATTATTAAAGGGGCTCATGTTTTTGAGCAATTGAAACAAAGTGTGTTCATTGGTTGTAAAATACGAATCGAACTTTCAACTTTCGATTAATACATTGTAAGAAGGACAGTTGCATTGCTGGTATCGATTTGCAATTTATTTTCCGATTGCTCGCAAATTGTACCTACTATAGCTTAAGATACAGTCTCCCTCATTTATAAAGTAGTATAAGCAGTCAATCCATGCTAAATGTTACCACAGATATTAAATTTGTGGTTTCAAAAGTAGCGGATCTCCAAATTCAATCTATTCGGATGCGATTTAAATAGATTTTTTTAAAAATTTCAAATACGAATTCATTGATATGAAAACATAACCATTTCAACGGTATATTAGAACTCCAGACATACGGATACGTTTACTACGTTTTTATTTTTGTTTAACACGATTCCCTACAGGTAAGGCCGCAGGTAAGACCAGTTTTGTTCCTTTTGTTTGTCTTTCCCAGTTCTCGGTAATCGATTGAGATTAAACCAATTTATCATGTTTAAAAGTGTTGAGTTCATTTTGTTAAGATTTAAGATACTATAGTAAATTTGTAATTTGAAATAATTCAAGAAGTTAAATTATGTTAAAGAAAATGTACTTTTTAAACGTTAACCGATAAAGTATTATTAATGAAAACTTTCATAATTATGATTGTCAATAGCATGATTTTGCATTAGTTCTAGGTCCATAGATCTAAATGTTACAGTTATAGCAAATCTAATTGCTTAAATACGTTATGTGTCTATCACTACATATGTTTTGTTAATTTGTTTTTCAAATGTGTTACCTAACTATTGGTTTAAACGTTTTTTCGTAATCCTTACCCACTGCCCCAAAATTCCCGTTTCACAAGCCATCTTGTAATCGCGTACTACGTTTTGTGCGTACCATTCTTTCGTTCTCTTTATCTCATTCATTGTATTTGTTTACGAACATCGTGGCTGGTACGTAAATTGACTGCGCGGAGATATTGGCCGAGCCACTCGCCTCGGAATGTTTATATTTGAATAGCAATTTGTTTTGTTTCCACAGCGGAATATAAAGTGTGTAACGTCTATAAGCGATTTTTTTTTATTACGTAAGATTTTAAACATTGGATTTATTGTTATTAATCGAAATGATGAACGATTGGTTCTTGTAGATTTACGGTTTTTATAGTGTTACTATATAATTTGACAATTCTCCCGTTGTAATCTTAAACATGTCGCTCTTCAACACATGTTGTACCTTTTATCAATTAAAAATATTTTCATACTCTATACGTTCTATCGGCATTTCTTTTGGATAATAGAAATTTTAATAAAAAACATTGTTCACGAACTTAACCTAACTTCTAAATATGATGAAATTCTGGTTAAAAGGCGGAACTTTTTTGTTTTTCTCAAACATAAAAGGTTAATAAAGAGGCGAGTGTTAATGACATTAGTCTGAAAGGTTAATCTATAATGTAAACATTATACGGTAGCAGGGTCCAAACTGCGGAGTGTGGTAAACCAGTCGTGGATATCCGACCACATTGAACCATTTTGAAAATGAAACTTAGAAATATTAGTTAAAATATTCATTTAACACTAATTGAATTTGTAGATAAATACGAGAATTAAATAAATGTCATCATGAGCAATGGTTGTTATTGAATTGGTTTTGGTTTGAAACAATGAAATCTAAATAAATTTGAACTTACAATAACTAATGCCTGTCGCTATTCACAATAATTCGTAAAACTGTCATTCAAATGTATTGTTCTTGTTGGAGAGGGTGGATTAATTGCCTTCTTTGTTGTATATGCGACAGTTGTGGAAAACAGAATGAATTAATCTATAGCGATAGCTCGCAATTTAATTTACAATGTTTTAAGTTCAGTTTGAACTGTAATTACACTATGGATGTCAACGGCCAAAATTTTCATACGAAAATGTATAGAAATGTTTAATATTTGCAGTGAAAATCTACTGCTACAGCTTAAACAAATCAACAAAGCGATAGGGCGTCAGTGTAGAGGGCTACTGGGTGATGCGTTTTCGCGGCGTCACTGCGCGTTTAATTTCACTTAGCGATCGGCTCTTGTCATTCTGTCCCAGATACAATGGAAAGCGGGCCCTGCGCCCTGCCCCATTATCTATTCCGTTACATTGTTATTGTTAGCTTTGGCTATTATCATTCCGTCATGCATATTTGACAATTTATTGATCGTTATAAAAATGTTAATCAATTCGTTGTATGCGGGCGTGATGACGCTCTATTGAATGTAATACGTACCTCTATTACTATGTATCTAATCTGAACTTAAAATGGCCTAAGACGGTTCTGCCTTTATTAAAACGGTAACGGCCGAATAATGAAACGAAATTTAAAAAAGTGACAGCGTCTTATATGTTAAGGTTAGTTAAACTACAAATTCCATTGAATTGTTAATTTCTGTCAAATTGTAAGCTGCGCTTACGAAGCGATATTATTAAGATTAGTTTCAGTGTTCAGCCGTAAGATTAAATGATGTAGCATTTTAACTCTAAGAATATTATTAAAATGTTAGCGTATTCTTAAATATTGACTGTTGTTGATTCATCCAGTTACTATCATCTATTTGCTAGTGATGTACCATAAGAGTACACATATCTTGATGATGACTTGTAATGATAGTGTCAAGTAACTACAGGTTCTAAATGCAATCACAATGTATGCAAAGTGAACGTAAACATCACGTATTCGCGCCGATAGACTGTTGAATGAGTGCGCAGTGACAGATGTGGCAGACGCAAGTAGGCTATCGCGAACGCAGATACTGCGCGTCTCGCAAACGCATATAGCTTGAGTGGGATAAATATAACAATGTTATGTGTTAGTCATTTTTATTAAGAATCTAACGGAATACACAGGCTAGTCGAGTAGCTGTCGAAAGGCGAAGTACTTAAACATGCATAGTAGATAGCCTAATTAAATATATTAATATAAACTTTGGCGTTTCTAAACTGTAGTAAAATCTACAATTTAAACTGATCATATCCATTTATATCAGACATTTATCGGAATTATGATATTGGGTATTAAACTAATACTTAGTATAGTAGTGTTATAAAACGCATACATAATATTATATCTTCGTTGAAATGCATTCAGAGTAAGCAGTAATGTCGCCCGCGGAAATGTTTCGATGGCATTTTACGACTTTTATCGTAGGGTTGATATATCTTTAAAACATTAATGCGACCTATATTCACTTGCGTTTTTTTAAGATAAAGGTGATGATACAATTATTATAATAACCGATCGAATATGGCAAGACCTTAATTCATTTAAGGCTGGCGTGTCCATTTTTTCGTATTTAACTTTTAGCAAGGATATATCATTTTTGGTAGCTTGCTATCCTCGCTTACTCCCTGTGAAGGTTGCATTTATATGGAATTATCTACAATTTTTACAAATAAACTTAAATGATAATTTTGTTCATGTTTACCCGATGATCTTTATTCAATTTTCAGTAAATTTAAAATGAGACATGGCAATGTTTGAACCGCAAGTTTTTGACAACCCTATTCTGTAGGACCACTTCCTGGTCGATATTTAGGAGCGGCAGTAAACTAAACGACAATGCATCGTACTACTTAATGCTGCAGACCACCTCTAAAGACGCTACTACTTACAATTTAAATTCTGATAACGATTCAAATATCAACTTTTGATTCGTATTTTATTCGAATTATTATTCAGTGTCAATGGGTGACAATGATATAACCAAAACAGCTGAATGTCATCAATATTCAGTAACGGCGGTGAACATCCGACGAGTTTGATTGACGTTCGCGATATTCCTCGCCAATATAACGACGTGACCGGATGGCTACCACTTGCCTACGACTGGTACCTACGTTTGTCCCTTCCCTACTACGAGTACTTCACTAAAAATAGGTGACCTTACATTTGGTATGATTATATTATATTATAATATTTCAAGAGTTACATCTTTGTAATACTTTATAAGCTTTGAAATACGATGTCAAGCATGCTTGTGTGAAGATTATACATTTCAATAATTTTAGATAGGTCTACATTTCGCCGAATCTGGAATTGGTGACACGATTTCCTAAATTTAAACAAATTTATTTTTTAAAGTTGTCAACTGATACTGGACACAAACATCTTTATTACAATTCGTAAACTTTAAATAGAATTAAACTCGTATTCGATGGCATCATCAGACTATCCGTGTTAATAACAGATGCGTTAATACTTCCTATTTCGAACACATGTTGATGTTGCCTAATCTATATGACTTTATAAGTCTTGACTCTTGACTGATTTATCGAATGACGCATCCACGATTTCCGGACTGAGTTGTCATGTTTTAAATAGTACTGTGTTTACAGGCTTGCTATCGACCTTAGGAATTCTTCAGAGATTTGCTTGTATAAATATTTACAGTGGTAGAGCCCGCTTTAACATCTTAGCACGAATGGGTCGGTTCGCCCGGTGCAATACCACGACCACACAGAAGACAGGCGTGAAGTGGAAGCAATTCTGCGTTTTGTTTGATGTGTGTGGTGCCAGAGGCCCAATTTTAGTCCCTTTCCCGTTCCACCCTTTTCTTATAAGGAAAGGATTGTGGATTTGACGGTGAAGGAGACGCATAGGAAGGGGAAATATCCTCTCTATATGCGTCTCCTCCTCCGTCGATTTAGGGTAGGCAACGCATTTGCAATTGCGGATGTTTATGGGCAGCGGTCGCTTCGCCATTTTGGCGGATTAAGTTGGCCGCTTCCTCGTTTGCCACCTTATTATAAAATATGAAAACCAATGTTCTACAGTGTTATAATATTCAACTAAATAATACTTTCTATTTAATATTTTATTGATCTTGATATATCTATAAAAACTGTCAAAACGGTACTGGAGGTAAACGATCATAGATTACTGGTTCGTGTCAACATCCGCAAGTATGTTGAGAAGAGCAAAGCGTATTTCGTAGGCGTAGGGTAATCCTTATCTTTATTTAATAGTTCTCACTCGAGTCCTATTTTTGTACTATCTCAACCTTCAATGAGTTAAAAGCCTTTGCCAAGTTTTCGCATCCTTGGCATGTGCCCTAGCGGCCTGTCCCACGCCATGTTCTATAGCGATATTAATTAAGAGCTCTATTCGGGTCAGCTGGTAATTATGGGCCGCGCTAATGTCAGATAAAGCGTATATTAAGTGTAGCAAAGAACAGGTTCTTGGACTAGCTTACAAGAAGCTGTAATTTCTAGTCTAAGATTATTGAGTTAACTTGTGGTTTGAAGAGGTTGATCGATGACAGACTCTCGTGTTTTATTATTTTTTATATTTAGTACTCGAAAATTGACATAGACCACATCTTAACAAAAAGTTTTCTAATGACGATAGGTGTTGTAAATAAATTATTTGTAATAATTGTGTTTAATTAAAAAAAGTGTTTTCTTTGTTTCAGGTGAGTTCTTTAGTTAGTGAATGGATCAATGAATTCTGGTTGGTATTTGGTCTAAGCGGCTTTCACTCAAATTGTTTGTATTTCTTGGCACGAAGGTAATACATATTATGTTTATTTAAATCGTAATAGAAACTGCCTACTCTTATTTTATGACCTCATAACTTACTGTCCATTTAAATAAGCCTCGTAAAGTTGACACATAAACTAGAATCTTTTATATCTTATGACGCTCACAAGTGTTTAAGTAAAATAAACGATGGCGTATTTTTATTGCATCGACTATAAAGTAAAAGATTAATTATTTTATTTGAATTTTTTAACCAAATCTATTAAGGAATCAACATAAGTTAGCTATTACGTAATATAATTAAAATATATTGTCTCATAAACTAGAATTGTATGAAAAAGTTTAACGAATTATTGAAACTAGCATAGCACATGTGTTTCTTCATAAACTTAGAATTTGGATATTATTTAATGCCTTGAAAAAGGATATTAAAGTAGTAAAAATATATGGCAATTAACGATTAAAGCCCCGTCATATAAATTTAATACTTTATTTTATATGAACTATTTTTAATGTTAACATAATGTAATGAACTCTTAATGTAAGTGTTCATTACTGCGATGATTGTCCTTTTTAAAGGCATTTGGGTGCGACTGAAAGGCTTGGTTGTGGCAGAACACGCAACCTTCCGACTTGTATTCATGCTCGATCGAAAAAGGGCATGCATTCTGAAATGCACTCCCCATTACATTAATTGTCTGGTCACACCTATATAATAAAAATCCAAGGTTTTTAATAGTAGCTATTCAAGAGGTCTTTATATTAAGGTTGTTTTTAGCCTGAATGTGATGATCAGTAAGTCGACATTTTTAAATATTCGTATTACGAAATTAATGTAAGGTAAAAATTACGTTTATTGGGGAAAAATTATAAATATGACAAACGTTATCATCATTGTGTAGCTGCGTAAATTTTCGTATACTTTCGTATCTCGTATACTAAAATAAAGCCTGTACTCTACGTACATATTTAAACACGAGATATGTAAGCCTACCTCTTATATTTGTGTCGTCTCTCCCCCAACTCGAGCACAGGATCATCGGTCTTGAAATTCCCTTGCTTTTTGTTTGGAATGTCGGAGGGACTTAGTGAAGCTTGTCAAACTTTTTATGGCTTCATGCCTATAACATATTCGTCGGTACGTCAGCTAAATACAAAAACTAATAAGATTTTTAAAATTATACTTTGAACTACATACCGTAATCCTGATTTTAGAAATCAAAAATAATTCGTCATTAATTATTTTATAATCGAAAAGGAATGTCGAGGATGTAAAATATGTAGAGAAAAGCGGTACAAAAGAAATTAATGTACCATTTTTATCTTTATTTTAGTATGTTGATTATATTATTTGTAGTTCCATATCGGCGTCTTAAATTCCTACATCCGGTGAAGTAAAAATAAACTTAAACGATAGAAACGTAGTCGATTTACTTCCGCTAAGATAAGATAAGGTTAGAATAAACATTATAAGGCGATGTTACGAATTCTTGAACTTCGCCCAGCTGTGTTTATTTGTGGTTTTAGCATTACTATAGTAAGGAAATACATAATACATGCGTTTTAGAAACAGTAAAATCTGCCTCCAGTTTTTTCTTTATTAATTAAACTAGCTTTCGTCGGCGACACCGTTCGCGTTAAAATAAGAAAAACTAAAGTAAGTATCTTATGTGTTCTTCCAGACTATGCCATATTTCATCGATATCCGTTCGTTTAGACGGCAGACTCTAACAAACATCCATCCATCCATCTAAACTTTCGCATTTATAATAATAGTAAGATTATTCTATATCAATTCAATACAACATTATTGTAAATTGCCAATAAAAAGTTGCATTAAACTAACGTCTCGTACATCTGTTAGATTAGAAAAAGTCACGGATGTTCTGTGTTAAACATACTTATTGATATCGAGTATAACAGGATACAGCTGTACAAGACCTGTTACTAATGAAATAAACATTTTAGTGCTCCGCGGCACTGGCTGCGAACTGGCATTAAACTTTTAAATAAAGCTTCTTCTCAAAGGAATTCTCCAATGTCATTTCTTTTACGTTTAATAAATGGCTTTTGTGAATGGACCGCGTTTCCGTTTCATGCATATTACTTGTATAAATTTCAGAACGATATTTTTATTGCCATTTTGTTGGGATCGTTAATAACGGGGATAAAAGTTATACAGCAGCACTGAAGAGCTGTTGTTGAATATTTAGTTTTTGGTCGAGATGTTTTTCTTTCACTGGTTACAAGCCACTTTGGTATTATGCTTATCATTAATGAGCGTGGATAAAATAAAAATTTATTAATAAATGGACAACGCAACTAAAACTTTTAGATTTTCCTTCATAAACTGTATATAAAAATGTTCTTTAATAACTAAAGTTATTTTAAGTAAACATCGTTGTATGAAAATAAAACGAGCGACGAAAGAGGAGCCCTGCAGAGATTTGAGGGCGATATTTTGAGGATGACATTGAAGTCAGGACCGGTTTTTTGACGAACCAGAAAAATTCCAAGCACTTTGCTCGACTAACTTGAGTTTAACATGTATAATATTTTAATTTATGAAAAATGTAAAGCTTTAAAATATCTAAAAATACAGTTACACTTGTCGCTTGTTCCATACCTACCTAGCTATTAGCGATTTAGTATAGTTATACATAGATTATAGTGATGTGCATGCTAACATGCTTAGTTGGTTGAGACGGGCATGTGCTGTGGATCATCGAAGTGGGTACAATGACCCTTTATAATAATTGCTTAATAGATAGAGAAGAGATGCAGTGTAAACAATTTTGTTACGCAATTTGCAATCTGCAATACATGAATACAGTTATTAACGGTTTAGTAATTGAGTCTAACAATAGGTTGAAAGCCACTGGAGTTGATTTTATGGCTCAGGATTTTACTATTACATTTTTTTCAACTTTGGACTTCGGTGTATGAAAAAAGTTAGTTTTGTGACGAGCAATCGGTAACAAAATATTATTTTTTATCTTTTAACTTAACAAAAGTATTACAGCTATACAAATAGTTAGAAATATTCTAAACTAGCTGTTCCCTTGCAGCTTCATCCGCGTGAGATTATAAATTTTTTATTTTTGTTTACCTACATTTGTCAAATTATCAATTGCAAATGTCAAAATGACATGACATGATGACAAACCATGGCAATCTTGCTTTCTTGATGTTGGCAGCAACTTATGGTCTCTTTCCCACATTGGGGTTTTTATCCAAAATATTTACCCCCTAAGTTAAATGGCGTGAAAATATATAGCCTAAAGCGTGACGTAAGTGTAGAGCTCTTTATTAAAAAAAGAGTTATTCAAAAATATGCTGTGATTGCTGCCATCTTAGGCAACAAAGAAGTGTGTGTTTACGCTTTATTATATTAGTATTGATACAAAGTACAAATGTTACTACAAGTAATTCGTGTATCCTAACATAAACATAATTGATTTAGATTGACTTACACAGGTGTTCAAACATCGTCTAGACAAGTCCCGCGGGTGTTTTGCTATTAACGCCATTGTCTTTCGCGGGACAATAGAGTAAATTAATTAAAATTGACTACCACTTTGATAACTCCGTATAAGGCTGTTGTTAGACGCCAGTATTGAGGTTTATTAATCTATCTACCAGGTTTTCGTGTTTTGTTTAGCAATGAATATTATTATTTTAAAAATGAACTTGAAACAGCGATTATCTAATCTACAGAGTATATAGCCACATGTGGGTTACTTGAAACTAGCACATACTGTTTTGTAGGTTGACGTCATTTACTTTTTATACACGCTACAATGACGTCAATGATGTCATATGTCTTCAGACATAGACTAAATAGTTGTTTTTTTAATTTACATTGCGACTTTGTAACATAATTCAATACTCAGTATTTTAATAGTTACTCTACTTTGGTACCTATTTCTTTTGCAACAATAATGCCTCTGTGTTTTCTGTTCCCTAGAAGTCTGGTTATGTTAATAGTTTACAGCTATTTTATTATAACTAACATGCCTACAAAACAGTACTTTATTTTATATACAAGTGTTGATAATTTCCTGTTGAAACTCGTCACGTCGTAACTGAATGTGCCATAATGAAAGTGTTCAAATTTGTTAGGTCCCGAAGGCAAACAATAATTATTGGGAGCAGCGAGCCGCGAAATGGGATGCGACTGCGTTGGCGCAGACAGGCATTGAGGTACACTCGATAACACTAATAATTGGACCTCTACAATTTAAACAAATTCAAAAACAATTTACGAAATGTAGCGTAAAATAGCAGATAATAGACATGGCATACACAGAAGTTAGTACTGTTAAAAATAATAAGATTCTTCTCATTTTATTACCCTTGACCTTTTGTCTCTAGTCTTTAATATTTAGTTCTTTTGAGTAATAACTCAATAGAGAGTTCCCCAGAACAATAATATAATCATATTTTTTAATATTGATCATTGATATATCGCATTAAGAAATAAGATCATGGTGTAAGTTACAAAAAACAGTAAAATTTAACTACTATGGAAGTGAATGTACTTCACGCACGAATGCCGATGGATTTTGGTCTATAAAACGAACAAAACACCCATTTTAATTTGGTTCAATACAAAAATGTATCCATTCAGTGATCTGTATACATGATAATGCAATTATTTAAAGTAGTTACTACAACTTGTATGAAAAAGGTCTTAGTAACCTGGAATTTTACATTTTGAGGATTTTATGTGGAAGTAAACATTTTTTTTGCTTAAACGGAAGTCCCACAGTGGCGGAAACTGAGGTTTTTGGGAAAAAATTAAAAATTATTCTATAAAAGGTATCATTAATGACATCTTGGTCAACTTAACAAATCTTACTAATCTTACTTCTTACTACTTACTAATATTATAAATGCGAAAGTTTAGATGGATGGATGGATGGATGGATGGATGGATGGATGGATGGATGGATGGATGTTTGTTAGAGTTTGTAGCCTAAACGGCTGAATGGATCTGGATGAAATTTGGTATAGATGTAGAACGTAGTCTGGAAGTACACATAGGCTACTTGCTTTTGTTTTTTTTAATTCCACGCGGACGAAGTCGCGGGCGAAAGCTAGTTATAAAATAAAATAAACAAACGTAAATGCAACTTTTGCATATACGTATTCAAGAATGTAAATTTAAATTAAGAAACGAATTGTGTAATCTATACTATCTGTACTAATATTATAAAGAGAGATTTGTATTTTTGTATTTTTGTATGTATTGAAATAACTCAAAAACTACTAGGCCGATTTTAAAAGTTCTTTCAACGTTAGGTAGGTAATTTATCTGTGAGTAACATAGGCTCTTTTTAATTTAATGCGGGCGAAGTCGCGAGCAACAGCTAGTTTTGTCATAAAAGAATATTTTTTATACACAACGTTATATAAAACAATAATATAACTAACGATTTCTATACTCCGAAGACCGTTGGAAAATACTCGTACAAGTGCAATAAATCAGATATCGATCTATGTTGCCCTGCTATTATATTCAATGAATATCAATACCATATTTAGTATTCGCGCTGTGTTCATTGCACAGTCAGATGTGTATAAAACTGTACTGAACAGAGTAACTTTGCAATTAATTTCACGAACCTTTGGCTTAACAATTTTTATGTGTAATCATACTTCACACTAATCATACTTCATACTTCATACTAATA
>LD688964.1:4705812-4720421 GCA_003118335.3 Papilio memnon
GCAAGCAAATTCTACATTACTTTTTTATAGCTATTTGAATTTCTAGGAAATTTTATATGTTTCGTGTGATTGTCTATGATTATACTTGGAACTGCAATGTGTTATTCGGAGGAGGGTAAGCAGCTGACAGACTACATAATATTTAGTTCCAACTATCATAAACTAGGCATACCTTTAACGAGTACCTTTCATCTTAAGTGCGATGTTTCGTCATCTGTTGTAATTTTACTGCACCCACTCAATCACACCGGCACAGGTAATAAATTCTAAATGTCACAGAAGATGATGCGTTTTGAATCCATTACCTCAACCTATTCGCGAATCGCCATTCAATTTATACCTTTAACCCTTTACAATTATGGCGTATTTTCAATTGATACGATGCTATAATGATTTCTATTATCACATTGTGTTAGAACAAAACCTCTTGTGACAAGAGTACTCGCGAGAGGTCACGGTTGCGTCATTTGTGACACAATTAATTAAAAGGGTCTTTGGTCGTTGTGAAATTTACATTAGAACGCAGATACAGAACTGTTTTTCTGCTTTAAATTGATTAGTAGCTAATCTTAATATTTTCATGAGAATTCATCATTCATTTTCGCCGATGAATTCAATAAATATCTTAGAAATTGTATTGTTATTGGAATAGATTTATGAAAACCGATACCCATATTTTCTTTAAACATCATAGCTTGCTCATTTCCATACAATTAGCACCACACACGTAGCGGTGTCGTCTTTCGAAAATCTCGTATGAAATTTTAATTTCAATGCCATCATGTTCGTTTCTCTGGCGAAGAATTTATCGGACTGATTTAAAACGTACTTTTAATATTAGGTTGATGAAGTTTAGTTTTAAAATTACATTAACACTCTGGCAAAAGAGGTGTCATTCCCTTACCTTATTCGAATGTCGTCAATAACGATGTCGTTTGCCTTTAAATATGTAATGAGTTTTAAAAATATTACATTCATTTAAATAAACGTGGGAATTGTTAACCTTTTCTTATGTTTTAAATTATGAGAGCTTAAACTATTCTGTGATTATGATTTCATATTGATTGTATTTTAACTTTTGTTTATAATTCTTATAATTTTTTCTTCCTTTTTAACGATTAAGAATACAAAATAAATTTCGAGTTATTCCGAGTTGTTACAAATCCAAAAAACCGATAATATCCGTTTATGTTCGTGTTTGTCTCTTTCAAGTTTTATAGGGATGTGTTTATGTGCGTTTACAACAACGTGGGGACAATGGCCGGGGTTTGCGGTGGACCACCGGCCGAGACAAGGCTTTCCTTCCTCTTACTTTTTTTTACAAAACATTTACGTTTACGGCAATGACATAAATTTAGAGGCGGTTTTATAGCTGTTAAAGTTCAACGCCAAGAAGAAATCACTTGTAGATGTCAGCAGTTTGTAAAAAATAATCTAAATTTTTTTCTTTACCTACTCCAATAAGAAATCCAAATATTCTATAAAGACAGGAGTTGACGAAGGGTCGGAAAGTATATTGCGAGACTCTAAAAATATATTACTTCCTCAGAAATTTATCAAAGTCTAAAAATTTTGATCAAATGTTATTTTAAAATGTAAAAACATTCTACCATTAGAGAAATAATGACAGCTTTATGCGAGGTATTAAATGTACCACAAACCGCATCCCTCGATGAGCACTTACAATGTTTCTCTTAATCGGGTCTTTAGGTTGCTTATCTTGTTTTCCTACATATAACATTTCTAAACGAAAAGCGAACAAAATGTTAAGGTTACAGCTTTAACAGTTTTAATTTTTATCGTTCGACTAGTTTAACATTGTCTATACTAAAATTATAAAAAGGAAAAATGTGTGTTTTTGTACGTATTGAAATAACTCAAAAACTACTGGGCCGATTTTAATAATTCTTTCACTATTAATAAGCTACGTTATCAGTGATCAGTGAGTACTAGGCTACATAGGTACATAGGCTATTTTCACTACAAATTTTAATTAAGACGCGAGCAACAGTATTATACTTAAGAAATAAGATTTGTATACTGTACCATACTGTTTTCACCGTACTATGGTCTGTGAATACATGTATATCTTGTACGTGTTGGAATCCCATTCACTGCTACCGCTCACGACCCGCACGCTCGGTGCCTCTTTCATCTTTACAATTCACTTAATATTATCTTCAATACTTTACTGATTGGTAATACCCATTTTACTGTCGAGATATTGGTTAATCTCTCTTGTACTTAAGACGTTTTATTAATTTTAAAATAAATGTTATCAATGAGTTCAATTGGTTGGTAATATTCTTTTATCTCTTATGTATTCAACTAGTACATTGTCGATGAAAACTTTTATAGTAATTTGGCTGGTTTTTTCCTAGTAATTGATAGTAACCGTAGATTTCAAATCCTTGTTAAAAGTCAATTAGCTAATTTACAATAGCATCAATTCCTTCGCAAGGGCTTTTAACGATAAGCAGTGCATAAAATAAATCACCTTGCTACTAAACCTGCCAAATCTTTATGTGCCAACAAAACGTAAACAAGTCGGGGCGAAATGGACAGAGTGCATTTTTATTGTAAACGTTATCTAAATGGTATTGCAATGTTGCTGTATCGTTGAAGTATGGAGAGTGATAAATTTGTGTGAATTTATTGGCTTAAGGCGCGGTCGAGGATGCGATGGGAGCGTCAGTCCATCGCCGGTCGGTTGTTTGCGTTTCGTCGCTTAATGGAAGGATCCAGTTTCCTTCAGCAAAGACATTATGTTAAATTGTTGTTCGGAAATGTTTGTTTATATTAGACTCGCCCGAATATATTTCACATAATGCACTAATTTACTCGTTTTCAGTTAACACATTGTATATATTTGATGGTTAATATTTAGCAATGAAGCCAAAATGATTTTATTAATACTCCTGTAAACTGCAAAGCTTTCCGATTTACATAATGTTCAAACTACTCAGGTTAATTAAAGTTATCGATATATTAATTGCATAAGTATTCCCTTTATATTTTGTACACGTATTATTTAGTAAGCGATCTATCAGGTAACAATAGTAATTTGTTTCAGTCCATACGCTGTCGTAAACAAGCGCGTAGGCGCACTCAGTACCCCAATGGGGGCAAGATCGATACGATGATGTGGGCGCGACACCGTTGCACTTTAACGAACCCTTTGTATCGTAAATTGCCCATGAGGGCCTGACCGATTGCCTTTTGCATTTATAAAAATTAAGCCCACTCCCACGCGTCGCTTCATGAAGATTAAGAGATATCTTTCGATATTGTCTGATTAATGCCTATGGGAATCAATTGACGGTATATGTTTGTTTATGACTGAACTTATCTAGGTTGTGACTGTAATTGTAACGAAGTATTAAAGAAGGGAAATTTGATTTTGATTATGTGAAAATAACATAAACAATATAAGATATTCATGAACTGTGTATATAAGATCTGACATAAAAAAATTTTTGTTGACCTTTATTGCATTGTACCGAAAAATAAGCGCAACTTAAGCCCCTTCTTGAAATTTCTTGCGTAACGCTTAGATAAAAAGTGTCGCAACATCAAGCAAAACAATGAGCTCCTAATTATAACTGCGTTCGTGCTTTCTTTATTCTTATTGTAAAAGGCCACCGACCTCTATGTGTGGGCGACTAATAAATGATAGAAAAGAAAGTACTTAACGGTGTACTTTTGTAATTTAAAAAGTAATAGCCCTTTTAAACGTATTAGTCTAACAACGGAGACTAAAAACTAATTTTGTAGATTTTTTTTTAAAAGTTGTACAGATCGTACCGGTTTTCTTTTTGCAAGAATGTCACAGCAGAATAATAATAGTTCCAGAATATTCGAATATTATATATCCGAATAATAATAGGTACGTAAGCTATCCGTAAGACTACAATCCGTAAACTATTAATCGAATATGAATAGTTCAGTTCAGTTCAGTTTCTTGTCTATGGCACTCCCTTAGCGGATTGGGCCAGCGAACATGAATAACTCGCATTGGTTATTCTTTTGGCTGAATCGAATGATCGAGCACGTGCCATAATCGATACGTTGGCACGTGATTGATTTCCCGCTTCGGTCGCAACAAGAAATAAGAGATATAAATAATATTTGTCATTTGGTACTATTGAAATAACATTGTGCCTTACACTGTTTGAACCACTTTATACCATTGTAGTGCAACCTATGTAAGAAACTACATTATGCACTAATTATTACGAATAGAATAGAATATTAACATACCTTGTAATGGAATTTGTCTCCGTAAATTCGTTACAGATGAAATTTTATTACAGTTAATCGTATTCTGTGTTTGAAATTACAGACGAAAAACTACTTTATATGGAAAACAACAAACTTACAACTACTTAATATTAAAAATATATCAAAAAATCTGCAGCCAATTACGGGTAATCAAGAATGAAAGTCATCCATTTTCGTACGTAAAACATTTTATTGCATATTTTGCCCAGAACGATTAATTGCTGCATTTTAATCTAAGTCGTTAAACGACCCCACATATAAGTTAAATTGGCTGTTCGTTGGAAATACCCACATGGTCGCACACCCGCGGAATTCCGGGAGATATTAACATAAAACGCGTTTTAATTTAATTAGTACTACCCTCATAAATTTGATAATAATTAATTGAATTAAATTAGCTAATGGTGGTCATTCTCGATTTGAAAATTAAAATTAAAAATCTTTCTTATCTGTACAATAACAGACAATATCAAGTATTATTAAAAACGTATTTCGTCGGATGACATATTACTTTAATATATGATAATAGTGACCGCGTCAGTCATACAAATTTGGTGAATGAGGCTAGATTAGTTTGGTGGAGCCGCAGTATGATTAGAGGCCGACGTTACGATGTAATGAAGCGGTCGACGTAACGATATCCGCCTCATTACATCTCATTGTGGAACTTGTCTGTTTGTCATGCTTTATTATACTAGTAATTTCCTTAGAAATTGAGTGAAATGTTATGTTTTATTAAATAGAAACTTCGGGAAACATACAATCTACGTGCAAAAAGATAAGTGATTTTTTAAGTGAATGTAAAAATATGAACTTTTGGTTTCAGGTTGTTAGTCGGAGCGCCTCTGGGTCAAAACCTTCAGCCGAACACGACAAGGTCAGGGGCACTATGGAGGTGTCGTCTAACTCCTGCCTTAGGGGACTGCGAGCAAATCATAACGGACGGAAAGAGTGAGTTAAACTATATCACTATTAAGGTCACTGGTCGTAGGGTCAGCAGATAAATTACACGATCATATATATCGATCAAACTCTCATTACGTTATGTGTCATCTCATTCGACCTCTACTGATAACCGTATCAAAAGCATTGTATTGCGTCTGTTCATGAATGTAAATATTATACTGTATACTTCTTAGAACTATTACTAAATTTAATTAAAGATTGTAGTCTTATGTATCTAATTTTATTACGTAGAGTAGAATGTAGCCCACTTGAATATAGGTTGGAACACATCTTAGTTTCAAATGTGAGATTAAACCACTATTTGACTAAATATAGGCACACGAATAGATTTAGTTTACACTGTTTGTAGGTTCAAGAAGCTGGAACATACTTCGTTTATTAAAGTAGTTGTTTTAATTTTTAATTATAATGTTGTCTTTTGTCGGTGGTGCCCCAAACAGCGAAGTACGGCAAGATAGACAAGAGTAAGTGAGCTGTGGTCTCAATCCCTTTTGTATTTAATCATTATGCTCCCGACTAATAACTAATCGCTGTTTTTTTTTTTAATATTTTTTTTATTTTACTAATAGCTCCAATTTTGCAAGTTCCAGCCGAACATCAAATTACAACGCATGCGTTAACTAACTTATATCGATTAAACGTAGAAATATCACTTCATAAGCATTAAAGATTCATTTCAAACTACATAGAGCAGAGAATAATTGAAGAAAACTACATCTTAACATAAACAAGATGATCTATTCGAAGCTGCTCTGTTAGAAATGAATCCAGAATGCAATTGTATGAATCAACACTAACCGCTTGCAAAAACACCCACTCACAGGCTTTAGCTGAGCACTTGAAGCAATAAATATTATTATAATATCTAAAATGTGAGAAAATTCTTACGCAAATATACGAGCAATAAATTGTATTGCTTGCTGTAATTTACGTACGTAGATTTTGACAAAAGTCTATATTTTTAGAGCTTTTATTTAAACAAAAACTACTCAGTAGATTTAGTTAATTAAAACGAGAAAAGCAGAATTGCTTCTTAAATTATAATAGTTTTTTTTTAATATAGATTAAATTTAACATAAAAATTATCATTCGTGGTGACTGGCAACTTTAACGAATAACCGTTTAACATACGACATGAAAATTAAAAAAAAAAACTAAAAATTGCACTATTGATAATCAGATATCGAGACAAGACCAAATTATATCTGGTATTGATAATTAATCACGTCTAACAATTAGCCAATCAGAAGTAACGCTGGGCCGAATAACATAATCAGTAACAGTTAGTCATACTTACAGTAAATTAAAATATTATAGTAAAATTAATTTGGTGTTTACTTGGTGAATTAACGGATCGGCCATCGATTAATTGTTACCAGTATCAGCTCAAAATTAACAAGTAGTCTTCGATAACGTATATTAACATGAGACCACACTTAAGTGATTGTACACTGTTCTTAATGTTCGTTTTTCAGGATGCGGTAATCTGTCACCACCTTTTTGATTTAGTTTGTCACAATAAAACATAGGTTTTTTATATTAAAATATGTTATGCATGTATCATCTATGATAGTAGCTATTACATTCGCACGGTGTTTGCGTAATGTGAAAATGGATTTTTGATCACTTTGCAAGGATTTATTAATTACGCTATGCCGAAAATCATTTTTTTTATCTTGCATCATCCACGCCTACCGCAGTGCTTTGCATTTGCCGAAGTACCACATTCGGTCTGACTGGGAATGAATTTATACAAAAGCAACTAATTTATGGGTACTGTCGATATTCATGTCATTTTCTAAATGGCTTATTATTTCGAAAATTAAGAGTGTAATTGGATTAGAGATCGAAATTTTTTGGCTTTATTTTAACTAGCTATGTGATTAAAATTTGATTCTTTGTTAAAAATTTATTTTGTGTCTAATTCCAAGCTTTGAAAGCTTTTTATTGTGTTTTTTTTATCAAAAAATAAAATGTATTACTTACAATTTGATAAAAATTTTAAATGAATAATTTGCAGCTAGTAAAATACGGATTTAACCAAAATTTAAGTTGCTTGAATGTCTGGTGCCATCTTTTTTGCATTAAGAATAGATTTTAATCGATGTTTACAATGTTTAGCTTTGGACTCATTTACACTAACTGCGCCGTATGAGGATGAGATCAAGGACGGGCAGTGGCTGGGAGTTTCCGTACGGAGCCAAGGTCCCGGGAAGAAGGCAGTTGTATGCGCACACAGGTAAAAACATTTTGAAACGAGGTTCGATAGTTATGAATCGAACTCGAGTCGAATCGAAAACGGATTGTTTATTCGATTGATGTAAACAACATGACTCAACGACTGGCGCCAATGTTTACTAGAATGTACTTAATGTACCAATTGAATTTCCACGTTCATATGGAGATTGACCATTTTAAAATTGTATTAACCACCAAGAATCCCGTTTGATAAAATGAAGGCGTAACCAGTGATGATATTGATGTTTCCCCAGTAGTTCAATTTTCAACCAGATTTGTCATCAAAACTTTATATCCATTATTAGTGGTATCAAAAGGCATACATTTTTGTCATTCTAAATTTGCATATTAAATAAACGCATATAGTTTTGAACAACAAAAATAGAGTATCATTTGTTGGTCAATCTGTTTCTAGATACATCCGCAAATCCGGGGAGTCCCAGTTTGGACAAGGCCTCTGCTACACTCTGAGCAACGATCTCCAACTCTTAGATTCATGGGAGCCATGCCGAGGACGATCAGTGATTAAGTAAATATTATTTATTATAGTATAAGATGCAAATGACCAAACATAAAAAAATATTGCTTGCAGATTACTCAATGAAAATAATGGTTAATTAACTTTAGTAGCTTAACATTATTGTTATTTTTTAAGAGAACACGAGGAATTCGGATTCTGCCAAGTGGGGACAAGCAGTTCTCTATTAGAAGACGACACCCTACTGATAGGCAGCCCTGGGCCTTACACATGGAGAGGGACAATCTTCACTCATGACACTAATGATGACCTACTGGAAAGAGACATGTCTTTCTACATGGCGCCAGTTGAAGACGGCTTGAGTCCTGTGGAAAAGTATAGTTACCTTGGTAAGCTAACGTTTCCGGATAATTAAAAACTTCTAATATTTGTAACTAAATTTTATTTTCTTCAATAAGCTTTAAAACAAAATGTTTACTATGGGAGGGTAGATGGAACAACCCAAGCTTAAATCGCAATAATTCTATGAATAAAACTGTCCTTATGTTTAAGACACTATATAGGTAGTTAAGAAGAAATAAAATTACAATCTAATCTCCCACAGAGGGTGTTCATCAAAATAAATTGATTTGGCGTTCATAAGAACATAAAGGCAGCCCAAGGTTGCCGATCTTTCTACACCCCACCACACCTAAAATTGTATCTACGCACCAACTTGTGCGAGGTTCGCCGCCAGGATGTTGAATACCTACATAGAAAAATCTTATTATCTCATTCCAGGTATGTCAGTGACAGGCGCAAGTTTCTTCAACTCGGTGCCATCATACGCGGCGGGGGCGCCTCGGGCCCGCGGCACCGGTCAAGTGGTCATCTTCAGTAAACGCGTCATCAAAGACTGGGGCCGCACAGATATTGATATACTGGAATATAACCTGACACTAAACGGAGAGCAGTTCGGTTCCAGTTTCGGTTATGAAGTTGCCTCTGCTGATGTTAATGGAGATGGGTAAGTTTTTCAACACAATATTTGCTTTATGTTACATTAACTGGTATTCATATTAATCTACTGTACTGTCACTAGAAATCTGAGAGCGTCTTCGCCAAGGCGAAGTAGATCTTTATTTTCATAATTTTCTCGAAGCTAATTACGATACGCTAATGATATACTTATTACAATGCTGTGATATTTTACAGGTTACCAGATCTTTTGGTCGGTGCGCCATTTTATTTTTCAAGAGACTCCGGTGGTGCGGTATATTTGTATTTGAACAATAAGTACAGTCTTCGACAAGAGTACGACGTTAAGATAACTGGCAAACCAGAATCACAATTCGGTATAGCTATTGCTAATGCTGGAGATCTGAATAAAGATGGCTGCGAAGACATAGCAGTTGGTAGTCCATATGAAGGGAATGGAGTTGTGTACATACATTTGGGTGATAGGAAGAAAGGTTTACATACGAAACCTGACCAAGTGATAGAAGCAGAATCACTCCCAAGGGTTATGAAGACATTCGGTTATTCACTTTCTGGTGGCGTCGATTTAGATGCGAACGGTTACCCCGATCTACTAGTCGGCGCTTACGAAAATGTAAGACATTTTTATTACGTATGTCAACAATAGTAAATAACTACCCTCCCTAAATTAGGTGCCTATTTGCAATTTCTGTTTACTCATTTTTTCATTAACTTTACAGAGCAGCGTCGCATTACTTCGAAGTAGACCGATTATCGATATTAAAACATCGATAAAACCATCGAACACGATTATAAATGTCGATCCTTCGAGACAAGGATGCACTAAAGACCCCACTTCCAACTACACATGCTTCCATTTCGAAGCATGTTGTATTATTAAATCTCTAGTGAAATCCACGCAAGCGATTACACATGAGCTCAGTTACGTCATCGAAGCGGAAACCTTCCCCGGCGGGAGGAAATATTCTAGAGTATTATTGGATTCGGAGAAAACTAACATTGTAAATAAGACACTACGATTGGGAAAGGACGTCGAAGTCTGTAGACAACATATTGCATACTTAAAGAATAACACAAGAGACATCCAGACGCCTATTAAGGTAAAGAAATTGATTTTGTATTAGAATATCTCACCTTGACACGTCTTTTAAAATTTTTTTTAAAAATAATCAAAAAAATTGGAAGAGTCTTGAATACCTAACCATTTCATAACACACATATTATGAGTTTTATCATGAACTATTAATTGTTTATGTATGTTTTAGTGTCCAGAGTTAGAATTATATCGAAATTAAAAGAATATATTATAACATATTAATAAAAAATAAATGTCTCGTATTTTCAGTTCCTAGTGACCTACAAGTTGGTGAACGTAGAACCGGTGTTCTCCACGGTGAAGGCGCTGCCTAACATCGATGACTTCCCTGTGCTGAACGCGACCGCGGTCACCGCCTTCAGTGCCAACTTCCTTAATGACTGCGGCACTGATGGTATTTGTGTTAGTGAGCTGCGCGTCGATCCTGTACTGCTGCTGCCTAAATGTGAGTTTTTGTTTATTTTTTATATTTTTATTAAGTGGTATTGTCAATGTGAAAGCGTTCTCAATTGTTTTGGATATGAAAAAATTCTTGATATTTTAAAAAAATTATAATTTCATAAAGTAATAATGTAGTAAGGCAATGTAGTACTTGATGATCTTAGATTTTAAAAACTACACTATAAAACAATTCGTAAAATAAGTCTCTGCTAAGTTCAGTTGTCTCATTTGAAAACGTCAATGTAGAGAATGTTTATTAATCGATAACTCTATTTGCATTCCAGCTGAGGATAGAAAGTCTTACGCTTTAACTCTGGGCCAAGAGGAAGAAATTAAATTGTCGATATCTATCGACAATTTTGGAGAATCGGCGTACGAGGGGCAGTTGTTTGTGCAGCACCATCCAAGCTTACATTATATCGCTGCTAATATATCTGTAAGTATTTTAACATTTCATTTTTAAGAAATAACCTAACTCCAACAGTCGTTCTTTAATGTACAATTAGAACTTGCGAGAAAACTGTGTCATATATAATAACTAAGACGATAATATAACTTTCCAGGACAAGCATATGATATGCTCGAGCGTGAACAAGACGATAGTATCGTGTATGCTGGAGAATCCATTCAAGAAGCAGCCGGAGGGCGCCGCGCCCGTCATCATGAGGTTCGACGCGCGGGCCTTAGAAGACAACGAGGCGACCATCTCGTTCAACGTATGGGCTAACTCAACCTCCAAGGAGCGATACCCGGGGAAGAAGCCCGCTAAAGTTGAAGCTTTAATTATAAAGAACGCTGAACTTTTGATCAAGGGGTAAGATTCGTACTGTAAATATAAAGTCGGAATTCTAAGTCGTTGCATCGACTAATCTCTGATGAAGTCGTGCATTTTAATTTTTTAATCTATCAGTGTTGATAGATGGCTAAAGACAACCAATTTCTATGTTTATGGCATAATATAGATACTTGTATTTGATCTTAAAGCCCAAAATCGATCAAAAGAATCGTTAAGATTCAGTAATAGATGAAAAAAAAAATTGTAATTGCAGCGTGGCGCGACCGGAGCAGGTATTCTACGGCGGTGAGGTGAAAGGGGAATCTGCCATGACTTACTTCGACGACATCGGCACGCGCGTAGTGCACACATATCAAGTAATTACATTTTATAATATCACAAACGGATGGTATTCCGAAAATCTGTATTTTAAACAGAGTACGAGATTTTGCTGCATATATTTGTTAAGGCTTTAGCAGCTGAAAGTCATGGTTTAAAAAATTCGTTATAATGTGTTGAACGTGTTTGGCAGATATTCAACGAAGGCCCGCTGCGCGTGTCGTCACTGCAGGTGGTGATAACGTGGCCGCACCAGGTGGCTGCCGAGGGTCCGCAGGGAAAGTGGCTGCTCTACCCTGAGGACTTGCCCACTGTCGATGGTGACGCTGGTAAGTTACCAGCATTAATTTTATATTTATAATCAGTATGAGTTTTATATATTTTTCTTCTTCATTCATAAATGTTTTTATTGTAGTATTATAAATTGAAGTAAAATAAAACGTTTTTTTTTCAGACCAAAACAACGGTGAATGTTTCCTTTCCGACGGCGAAATAAATCCATTGAAACTTACAATGCGACCCGGCACCACGGAGCCATTGTTAGAGAATCTGGAAATAGACCCGTTCTTCACCACGGGAAAACTTAGTGTCAGTTCCAGTGAAAAGTTTAACAAGGAGTACAACAGAACTCGAAAAGTTACCGAATACTCAGCAGCGTCAGAAAACAAAGTGAGAAGAAAACGAGATAATGATGTAGTTAAAGCGGAAGCTTACACGGATAAAGATGGACATAGAAAACATGTTGTCAATATGGTAAGAGGACATTAAATAACATTAAATTTACTGTAAGAAAATTTGAAAGTACTGCTGTGTAATGCTTACAATCTACTACTAAATCTTGCACATTGGAAACATCCAGCAATAAAAAGCAAAGAAAAGTTAAAAGATTGTTAAATAACACAAAATTAATTTAAACGTGTACCATTCCAGAACTGCCAAAAGAAGACAGCGAAATGCATTCAGTTCCATTGCATAATCTACGGGCTGCGTCGCATGCAAGCAAGCACGATTACTGTGCGAGCTCGGTTGTGGAACGCGACGTTAGTGGAGGACTATCCGCGCGTCAGCCATGTCAACATCGCTTCCAGCGCCGCGCTGCGCATACCTGAGCACTACAATATACACCAGAGCAAGCACCACGATGATGTTGCCACGGTAACGAGATTAAAATATAAGTTGTAGTCGTAGTTAAATTTTCCCAGCAATGTTAAACAATGGCAACATTAAGATGTCATAAGATATTTAACCTGGAGAATAAAAGCACCATTGCATGTGATTTTTAGTCTAAGTCACCTCGAATTAATTCATTCATTTCATAGATTTATGTAATACTTATAGTCTTCAAATTAAAATTAATTTCTAAAAACAATGCTTGTTCTAGGTTGAAACGGTTGCATATCCGGATTTGAAGATAAGCGAACCTTCAGAAGTGCCTTTATGGGTGATCATAGTGTCAGTGATAGTTGGCCTAATTGTTTTAATTTTGTTGATAATCGCCTTATGGAAGCTGGGCTTCTTTAAGAGGAGTCGACCGGACCCGACTTTGTCCGGGAACTTGGAGAAGAACAACCATGAATCCAGTCCATTCATCGGCCGAGACAGAAACAGCGTTCGATAGCGCTTGAAATTGAAATTTACGCGTGGAAAGTATAAGTATACTGGAACTAAAAGTTTATGTGTGGAACGCAATTTGGGACTTGTGTGGAACTTACAAGTACAATTGTTTTGTATAAAACAGTGTACATAATTGTGTTCGTCGTTGACTTTATTTATATATGACGTGTATTTAAAGTTATATAATTTATAAATATCATTTGACTGTGATGTCTTCGTAGAGGAAAAATGCGTGTTTGTGATGTTAAAGACGCTGGTATTGTTTTGTTGATGTTTGCACGAACACTAAAATATATTGTTTTATGACAAAAATTTAAATACATAGTCTGTGACATGACTGGAGTGCTTAATTTAATCTGAAAAATTAGTTAAGAATATAATGTTAAAAAAAACCTTAATGAACTAATATAGTTTGATTAATGTCTACGATATTCTGCACCAGTGACAAAAAATGGAATAGCTATTTTAGCGAGCATTAAACAAGAAAACTTTTTGCACGTGTTCTGTCTATGTATTTAAATCTCTGTGTTATTTTAATTGCATTTCTTTAGTGTTTAATAAGAAATATATTTGTTTATATATTCCATTGAATATGTATTCTTTTGTAAATACTTACTTGCCCTAATTATTATTTATTAAGTAGTATTAGTGTATATTTAAAGTCGACTAGATTTTTTTACTAGTCAAACAATTGTTATACCTGTGTAAGTCTTAGGGAGGTATCCTAGTGAAAAAATACGGTCACAAAGTAATATAATATTTAATTATTGTTTAAAATAAACTACTTAAATCATGACCGTATATTTTGCGTACTTAATCCTGAAATATCTACACACTCCGGTTTTTATATGAAAATCAGAATAAAGAATTAACTTATGGCATATTTTAAGGCATACGGAAAAAAACCTTTTAAAAGACGACGAGAACCGTGCTTATATTCATTATTTTATAACAAGCCGGACTGTTTAAATAGCTTTCATTGCATACTTTGAAAAATAAAATTATTTGTTCGTAGTTGGAAATCAATTTTTGTATTGTATCTAAACAGATGTTTTAAGGCATGTAAATATATTAGTTGTTTAAGATTTTATACTAAAATTCGTCTTTGTTGGTGACTTAATGTAATGTGGCTTCCACATTTTTATACATGACTTAAGTAAGCATATATATACTTCATTGCATTATGTATTTTATGCTCTAATTTGAACCCATTTTTAAAACTGGTTGTGACTAGTACTGTTTTACATTCTTCATTTTTACAAATAGTACATTGTACGTACAATCAGTGTATGAAAATAATAAAAGGTGCCATTTATTTTTTTTGTTTCATTTAAAAGATTTGACCAACACTACATCCTTCTGTTAGAGCGATATTTTGGCCATGAGCCTATGTGGTGAATCTG
>LD688964.1:4720448-4733509 GCA_003118335.3 Papilio memnon
ACCTTCACTCGCACACAACGATAAACGAATTATTTGATAATGTTCCGTTTCCGTGTACGGATAAGATCCGATTGTAGTTACAACACGAGGACCTGAAGAACACGATTGTAGCCATTTACGATTTTCTTAAACTTGCATTTAAAAAAATCATATTTTATAATAGTATTTTTTTTAATAATAACGATAAATCGTCAATAAATGACACTGTGCTTACCTAGTACATATACCTGATTTAATCTGTACCTGGTTGTAATTAATCGTGTCTCAAGTTATTGCAACTAAGCAAAACTTGTCTATGGTTGTATAAAATGGCAAGAAAATAAACACCTTAGACTTGATATTATTTTATTAGTTATCCGAATTATAAATTTAAAAAAGTTAGCAATATTTTCAAATTAATCTTTGGCATATTTTTTGTCGCGGTACAAAATATATCGATTTGTAGACAACTTTGCTTTTAAAAGATATATAATATTAACTCTGCGGAACTGTAATTAACAATAACATCATACAAATAAAGGACAATATATTTATTATATCAAAAGAAATTTGTTAATACTATAACAATAAAGCTTTGTGCAGACTAGGTGGAGATGAAACCTTCAGAATATCCCTAGTATGGTGAGTCGAAGCTCAGTGATTTATTTGACATCTGAAAGCAAACACACATAAATCAAACATGTGATATCATCATCATCTCCTCCTCCTTAACCTTAATGTGATAATATATAATATGTATATTTTTTCATTTAAATATGAAACCGACCAACGGGCAGTAGACAGCTGCAAAACCCAACTAACAGAACACGCGTTGCCGTTCACGGTCGTTAAATTAAAATAACTTAAAATAAAATAAAATAACTTATGAACAAACAAAATAAATGTAAATAAAATAGAGAAGTTTTTGCCTATCGAGCTTAGGCGACGTCTATACTGCCACGTAAACAAATGTAAGAAAACTCTGTTCATTTTTTATCTCAAAATGTGCAAATGTTTTTGCAGTCTTTAACTGTCATTGGTAGCGAAAGATTTAACACAAAGTGCTTTTGAAATCCCAGTTTTTTAGATATTTCAAAGCAAGTTCACGGTCATTTTAAAGATGTGAATCGTGTGATAGCACGTGTGGGCGAGCACGAGTCACACGTGAAATGTGACTATAACAAGGACATTACAAGAACTATTTCCTGTCTAATACTATGAGATGTTCGTGGAAGTATAAAGTAAGAAATGTAAATTGAGATATACATCTTCCGTCTTTAATTTTGTAATAAAATAATAATTTAAAAGTATGTTATATTTTTTACTTACATCCTTCTTCACTGTCGACCAACAAAAGGTGCATAGAGGACTGTTTTTGCAATTGAATTCATTTCTCTGGAGACAGGGTTGTTCCATTACACCTGTGAAATATACCAAAAAAACGTAAAAAAATATATTTTGCTAAAATAGTCTAAAAAGCAAGAACTAACAAGTAAAGAAATGTAGCTTTAAGATAAAGATATTTATTTTTCAATACGAGCTGAGACATTGCTAATGAATAGTACTAAATTACTTATATCGCTTAAGAAAGCTTCGAGTAACAATAGAGAAAAAAATAAACAAGCAAATTAATCTTATGAGATCAACGCTTAAGGACATCGGGAACACCGGAGAAACTCCAGCTGCACAGTTGGCCTCTAAGAGCGAGCGCACACCTTTGACTAAATTATCGCACAACAGTTGTGCAATTGTCGATTGTTTTGCAGCCAATTAAACTGTTTAGTTGCACAATTAAAAATCGAGTAGTGTGCGCACCTTCATATAAGCTCATAGGAATTAAAGCGAGACTAAACAGTTGTGTAATAGTTTTTCCAAAGGTGTGCGCGCGCTCTAAATCTATATTAAATAGTGATTTGTGAGTTACCGGTATACAGTTGGTTGTCAAGATGTGTGATATAGCTGCCGGCGAGTCGCAGGATCTCGATCTTGCTGAGCTTGCGGTCCGGCGGCTCCGTCGGTATCAGCAGCCGGAGAGCGTTGAACGCCATATTCACGCTGCTTGGAAACCAGAAATAATATTTTGATAACTATTATAAACCATATACAAGATATGTACATTGAATCGGCGACATAATTTGTTTTGCCCCGTCGGAATTCTACATTTAATTATTACACATTTTTCACATTTCTAAAGTATTAAATAATTTCTGTTCGTTCATTTTAATATGTATAAAAATAATCTGTACTAACTTTTGTGTCCTATCCCTCTCTCTTGCATTGGCCTGGCACCTTTGCTTCGTATTTGACACTAATTCCACTGAATTATATGTAGCCGACTGCGTTACATTCTTCTCCCAGCCATTTTCAATGAATCTGCAGTTTAGAAAGTTATCCATGTTAAAAATGTTATTTTTTTATATTTTTAATTTAGGAACGCGGCTCTCAGTGTGAATGTAAGATGCGTACTAATGCTCGTGCGTGTTGTAGGTCCACTAATAAGTGTCCCGATGGATATCGCTCATGAAGGAGTCATTTAGGAAGAACAGCGCGCGCCATACCCCGGCTCTTAACCGATAATTGTATAAACAGATGGCTCCCGCTCCCGCGTCGCCAGGGCCGCACTCATCTTTATTAATTTTAAAGTTAAAATTTTAATATTTTTTATGTCACAAGTACTTTTTTTTATATTGAAGCCATAGTAAAATAAGTTAAGACATGTGATTGTGATTGTTATTTTTAACATAAATTAGTTAATTTGTATAGTGTGAATAATAATTAACATGTAAGATGTAGAATAATCCGACCCTGTCATGGCGAATGACTGAGTTGTCATCAAGAATGTAAAACGCGGATTGCCCTCCTTGTCTCTGTTAGTTTAGACTAACAACGGCAATAAATATTTTTAATGTTCTCAATGATTTCTCAACGACGTGACTCAACAAATTTCTTTTGAATAATATTTTTGTTCTTATTTGGTACAGGGTATAAAAACTTTCGTATCTATTATTTGTGCACTGAGTAATTCTAGATTAAAACTATCAAGAACGTTTAAACTTTTTATAACAGACACAAAAAACAATTTGCTTAGTGGAAAGTTGATGAAGGCAGAAGAATCCACAGTAATAGTCCGTATAGAAAGTGAACATCCCACTACATGTACAGTGGTTGTTAAGGTTGCAGCAATTCTTTCTTCCCATATTTTTGTTTTAAATCCCCATCCCATCCCATATTTTTTTTTGTTTTAAATATTATTTTTAAAATATATTGTGAGAACGATATGAAGACTTGATGAATATCTGGATATCCTGTTGATTTGTTTTCTTTCGAATAAATAGTCAGCAAAAAAAAGGCTTTTAGTTTTCGATAGGATTGTTATGTATTGGTAAAAGAACTTTAAAATCAGTTCACTATTTTATGATTAAGTATAACAATTTGGTGATCAAAAAATTATGGTAAACACTTCATTGGTTAAACTAATGTGCGTACACTGCGTACAAAGTTAATTGTCGCTCGTTGCTCGAGGGATGTAAGTCGTGGGAACTTGTTTTAATTGGTTGAATTATAACTTCCAACGCAAAGACATTTGTGTTCATTCAAACCGTTAACGAGGTTTCGCGAGAAAAAATGTAACATGTCATAGAGATGTTTGTGTTTGTTTTATTTTTGGGATTTAAAACATGTGTAACATGTTGTATTGCATGTTAAGGAAGATGTTTAACATCGGTAATTATTATAGTAAATTAAGCAATGTCAACAACATGTCTTAAATAAAAAATGAGCAGAAAATTCTTATAAGATCGGCAACACATCTTAAAAGGTGAATCGAAAGGACTTGCTTTTTTGCATGTCATCACTGGGAGAAAATAAAATTAGCTGGAATATGCAAAACTGCAAACCACAAGTATTAAGCTTTGCTTACATCAAGAAAAAAGAAAGCAACTGCTTTATTACTTCACAATACTTAGCAACTAACAGTCCGTTTATAGTCTTTAAATATGTGGGTACAGTCGCGGAAATCTCCGGTGTTCCACGTCAGGAAAATTTATCTTATTCCTTGCAACGAGACAAGACTCCGCCTGTTCCTAATTAATTATATAGCAGTGAATGGTACAAAAGAAGGGATAATAATAAATAGAAACTAGCTGACGACTTTTTTTCGTACAGATACATTTATAAGCTGCGTGTATTGGTTTTTGTTTCACATATCGTTTTAAAATGTTCAAACGATTGTAGCTTTTGATTTCGAATACCAACAGTTTCCCCGACTGTACCTTACAATATTAAGTATAATAATAATGAAATAATGTAATGTCAAGCCGAGTGGGTCAGACCGCACACAATAGCATAATGCTCGAATCCACATCGAATCTTAATAATATGCTCAAAATTGCGAAGATGCTCAGACGTGAGTTGTTTGAGTGAGTTTTGCATGCGACGTCACGGCCCCCCCTACCACGGGCGGCCAACCGGCGCGCCCGCACCACGGCCGAGACTTTCTCCTCCACGTTAGAGATACATCGTCGAGTCGCGGACCAAAACGCGCGCGAAGCGATCGCATTTAACGACATCCATACTTCCGCGTACACTTTCGCCCCGTAAACACACGCGGACGTTTCGTGTTTCCTAAACGTTTCTGATTCAACATCCTGCGTTCGATTAGTTGTGCTTGTGACATTCGGTGTGTGAACGATGCTCGAATAATTGGAGGTAAGTGATACCTTTCTAGTGGCCGGTGCTAGACGATGACATTCGATGATAAGGTGGGCGAAGTGATCTGGTGAACGCAAGGACGATACCACGCTAGCCGCCACGGACGATCACATATAAGTTGGCTAACCATAACATTCGACACTTAACTTAATGCTTGCTTTGTTTAACAAATTTTATTTGTCTAAGTAGCTTGTTTTGGATTTTCTTTTATTTCAATTCAATTTCTACCAGAATTTATAGTACGATATTTGACATAACTTTTAATTTAGTGAATAGTAAGGTACGTTTGAAATACTGACTGTTACAGTTTATTTAAAATGTTCATTTTCTTTAGTTTTAATTTCTACTTTAAATACTAACAGAAACGTTCTCATAGGATGATCCTATTTTTTTATTATCCAAAAATGTTTGTAAAAACGCCAACATTGATACCTATTAGTTTTGTAGCAGTTCAATTAAGGCACAAGCTATGAAAGTGGTTGAGAAATTTATTTAATGGTCACTTTTTCTAGTAAATGTAAAAATACTTGCTTCAAAAACAGATAACAAAAGAAAATGTTCTTGAGGCGCCTATGTTTATTCATAGACTTTCCATGAGTCTAATCTCAAAATTAAATACATTTCTAGTTAGGTAACGTCGATCATAACACACGAGTGTTATTTACATAGTTAATTTACATTTTATTATTCATTATGTTTTTTATAATCGTAAATATTATTTATGATGAGATCACTACGCGAACATCTTAATTGAAATGTATGTAGTTCTTAATACTATAATTTTCTGGTATTATCACTTATTAAGCAATATGCTTTTCATAAACTCTTCTATATTAAATTACATTAAGTATAATGTCTTAGGTACAAATCATTAGCAATAAGAAAACCAATATATTGTGACTCTTGCTTATCTAAATTTATGAATGAATACAGATTCACAAGTATAAAAGCGAGCCAAATGGAAATCCTTTCTCTGTCTACACCACATAGCGAAACGTCGCCTAACCGAGTCCATTACATTACCCTTTCGACTCGTTTCTGGATATTTGAATAGACTTTTTTACCTGCCTTTAAAGATCATCCATGCATTCATTCTTAGTACATCCTTCATGTCTAACAATTGACAAATGACATAATCGTATTAACCCAGATATTTTCCACATGATAATAAGGAACTCATACGAGTAATTTCGTATATGATGGGAAAATTCATGATTCATTGAGGATCTCCGTTGACATCCTGCCAATGACCTATTACAATGGCTGCTTGTCTCGACGCGGTTTAGCCACATAACTCACGGAACCGTTATATCATACTGTATTTGCCGTGATTATCGTGACGTCATGAAATATTTTATGTCGTTAAATGTTCTCTTACTCTCCGTGGGTTTTTAGTGCCTATACTGTGAAATCAATTTTTATAACTCTAATTTCCTTTGAAAATATACAGACATGTCCGTAAAGATGTTTCAGCGGTGGGAACGCAATAGTACAATAAAATCGAAATATAGTTTGTTAAGGGAAAATTGATAAATATTTCAATGTCTTCCTATTACGCGAGTGTCGTATTAGTTATTTGATGGAGTACAATCGAAATAAAACCAAAAAATATATACATTTATCATTTTGGGAGAATGGATGTCAAGAAATTAACTCGAATTAATTAATTATTATCATTGCGACCTCAAAACAAGCAGAGCAATTATCGACAAAATAAAAGTAAAGAGCAAAATAAGTGTTTGTAATTAATATAAGAGTGTTATGTCATAAAACAATTTTTCACGATGTAATTTCATAACCAGCAACGACCAACAGACAAGCATAAAAAAAACTATACTTTTGGATAAGTTAAATATAAAATAACTAGTAATATCCCGCGAATTCGGCCTCGCGGAACGAAAAAAATCTAGTAATAAATAAAGCCTTTGTTACTCAGTAATAACTTTCTAATGTTAAAAGAATTTTTAAAACGGCAACGCATGTACAATACACACATACATACTTCTTCGTTTTTTTATAGCTTAAGGTCGTGCTTGCCCTAGTAAGCCTTTACGGAGTGATCGACTAGCTGCCTCCACGCAGCCCTGTCTTCGACTCGTCTCAGGGCAGTCGGGATGTTGAGTCCCAGTATGGACTAAACCTGATCGGTCCATGGGGTTATAAAAATATAAAAAAAGGAAATCCTTCTTGTTTAAAATATTAATACAGATGTTTATTTGATAAAACCGGTTACAGTGTAGGGATTTAAAATATTGTTAATTGGACAAAAATCTTATAAAATCTAGATACAACACATAGTACCTGGATAAACTAATATTTACAATAACTAAACAGCTATTAACAACGTTGCCAAATGGTTAGTCACTTTAGACATTGATTGCGGTTAATGCGGTGCGAGTAAAAGCAATACTAAAAATATTTATAATTTTACTTAGAAGATAAATACTTTAAAACAAATTGTTACTTTGTGTTTATCAGAATTTTTTTGATTTAGCTATGCAATAAATTTGGTCTAATTATATAATATAATATTGTTATTTTACTGTTGGTTATTTGCATTAAAATTGATTCATTTTTAAAGGAAACATTCTTATGTGAAATTACGTTAAAGAAACCTGTTTTATTCCATCCTAAAAATATTAATAATCCAATGTATTTCCTGACCGACCTCTAAAGCCAGTCATGTGAATAGTTTCTGACCGCAACTAAAAACTATTTTTGTCCTAACAACTTTTTTTTTTAAATATGTCTCTAGTTACTATTTCGATTATGATAAATTCTCGCATAAAATTAAACATAGGTACATAAATTATCATAAATTCTATTGACGGAATAAGGAATTGTTGCTTTTATCAGGCGATATTAACTTTGTATGTTTTCTAAATATAAAAATGCATTTTCATTCCACAACCTTTTGAAAATTATATTACTATAAGAAATACATTTAATGAAACGGTAACAATGTCTGCGTTTCTGTTATAGTGTAATATTGTAAACGAACGTCAGGCTCAAGTTAGTTTCAAGTAACTTAATATCAATTAACAACTTCACACGCTCAAGCTTAAACAAACAAAGATAGGTGCGAATCGCAGCGATTACATGCAATGAAGGTCACACGGTGTACCATCAGATACCTACAAGTATGACAGAAACTTAAATTCACACTTAGAGTCACTTAATTGTCACTAAGGAGTTCACATTAACATTATCGCTTTGCGTAGATTAAGAATTAGAAATCGACACTAAGTATTTGCTTACAAAACCAACAAACGGACTCTAATCCGACATTAAAAGTTTAATGTGGAAAAAATTAAAGGGCTTTTGTTCTAAGGCTTTCGCCTAAATTGCTTTGTAATTGTAAAGGTGAAGAATTGGTAAAAAAAACTCCTAAACGAATATTAAGGTTAAAAAAATTACGAGTATAACAGTCACTGGACAGTTTCTTGTGGTAAGATGCCAGGAAAACAATAATGTTTACTTAATTACGCGTAAACGAACCATGTTTACCTGTAAAATTCGTTAAAGAACAAAAACATTTGAGGATCGTAATTAATCTTAAGGCTAATGGATGTTCATAGACCAATAACCATATATTTTATTGTTACGGCGTATAATGTTAGGACGGTTCGCTACGAAGACACCAGTTTGGTAAGACGGCCTTGTCTGATAGTTTTATGGGTCACAACCACGCACCGCTTGCCTAAGCGCAATTATATATGACCGGTCATTATTTTATCTTATGAATTCGAAACTTATCGGCAACATCTTGAGAAATTTTAACACCCGATTATTTTAATCCACAATAGTATACAATACGATAAGATTCCCTCAACATTTTTAATTGTGAACTTTAATCATTTTTAAATCAACAGTATGAAAACGGTATAAAAATTATTTACTACATGTTTAAAAAAAAAACAGAAAAAGACTACCATTTAACTTAACCAGTTCATCATTTTCCACTACCTTATCCTACTCCTGTAGGGTTGGCACACCGGATTTTCGTCCTCCAAATAAACTTCCGTCATCTCAGTCATCGCTCCCTTTTTGATCATGTCACCTTTCACGCAAACTTAACTACGTTGTTATAATAAAATAAAGGGTCCGAACTCAGGTGAAATAAACTAGCATTTCATAAAAGAATTTCATAAAAATAGATACTCATGTGGTCCAACTCTGTTCAACTTCCTTTAGCGATCACCTCGAATTGTTCGAGTGAGATAATACCTACAACAAAGTAAATGTAAGTTTTTGCCACGCACTGTTTGCGATACGAGTCTTACAACTCAATGTCTTCATTCCCAACAATCACAATCACCAACGAACTTATTTGGAACTTTTAACATGTTACAACCGTATGTCCAATTAAATATATCATAAAAATTAAATATCACCAAATACATTTACACAGTCTTTTGCAAATACTTTAATTGGCATTACTTTTACCGTGCTCGCGATTTATTTGACGTTAAATGAGGTTGTTAACCTGAATTGCGTCAGTTTGTGTTCTATATATTCGGCTATGATGAAAGAAAATAAAAAAGTACTTTTAGTAAATAATGACAAATAAGTGAACGGCCTGAAATCTATATGAAATATCTTTAAAATAGCGTGATGATTGCAAATGTTCATAGACATCTGCGATAAGAATTCATTACCCACGTTTGAAGGACAGAGAAAAGGATGTAGGCATAAAGGGCATTTCCCTTTCCAATAGTAACTACAAGAATAACTAGTATTTAAAGTCGGTAAGGATATGTTGGCATTATAAACTTTTAAATGAAAACTATGATTATCACTCAATATAATAAGTATTGTTATATGTCATCTCGGCACGTACGAGGGCAGAGATTGCGTGCGGCGAGCTGGGTGCTGCGAGTGCTGTCGAGAGCCGCATTGCACAACGCTGCATGTGGGCCAAGCGACAAGCGCGATCAAACATCTTTCCTTCACGGTACTCCTTGTTGATAAAACAATAAATGCGAAATTACGTTTACTTTTTACATATTTGTAACATAAACATTTCCTAGGATAGGAAGCCGGATTACAGGCATTAATGTGAGCAATGCATCGTGTATTACTTAAATATTACTTAAAACACGTATAAGTTATTAAGCTGTATCATAATGCACATTGTGACCTACTTTTACAAGCGGCTCACTTGACTGCAGACACGTACGAGTACAAACTACAATCGAAATTTATTGCACATTTATTATTATTTCAAGATTACAATCTTTTTAAATTCATATTTCTCTGCGGGGATTAATAAAGATAAACAATATTAGTAATCTAATATGTTATTTGTAACTTAATTCTAGATTTAACTAAAATATTGACCTGATTTTTTAACGTACTAGTATAAAGGGATATTATTTAGAGCATGCTCCTTAGTTTTAATTACATAGACTTCCTTTGCTTATCATATAAAAATCTGCAACAAAGATTATTTGTAAAAGACAATTTAAAAAAAGACAGAAACTGTGATATTTCAAGCGATGTATGTAACAAACTTCATTGGTTTCTTTTATTCAAGTGACACTTCCATTATGTTTTATTCATGTTTACTTGTACTTCTGCACATTTGATCAATATCACTTCATGGTATTATGGTTCTAAAAAAGAAATAATGTAAAACATAAAATATAATCTATATTTATACTAATAATATTATAAAAGGAGAGATTTGTATACCTACTGGGCTTTTTATAACTACTGGCCGATTTTAAAAAAATATTTCACCATTAAAAAGCTATGTTGTCAGTGAGTAACATAGGCTATGTTTTTTTATTTTAATTTAATTTCACCCAGACGAAGTCGCGAGCAACAGCTAGTAGTAAATAAGAATCTATAAAGAAATGCATTTACCTAATATCAAAACCAAATCGCATAACGAAAGTGTAGCAAGAAGCAATAGGAGGTATATACCAAAAGTCATGGCCTAGCGTAACATTGTAACAATCTTCGAAGAGCTGATTGTAAAACAAACTCAAGTAACCTCAAACACTTGTAACTGCGAAGGTCTAAATATTGTAAATACAAGTTGACATGATTCGCTTAAGGCATTCGACGAATATGGCACGATCTTTGGTCCGACGCTGCAACACGTTTGTTATAGATATATTACTGTTCAAAGTTTATTGTGGCTCCGAATATCGCACACGACACTACTTAGAACACAATTTAAGGTCGTCATCGTAAAAGTATGCGGTGTTGGGTTTCCGAGTGCGCTTTTCTCCACCTATAGTAGACTAGCATTAGATTGCACCGAAATGCGCTCATGAAAAACATCGAGCTGGCATATTATTTGAATCTTATAATACTAAATGTATTGCAAGATATTTAAGACTTTATATATCAATTGCAAACGGCAACGTGTGTAGAATTAATTCGCTTAATGTTACAAGTTACATGAATGGCAATTGGTTTCACGTTTATTTAGATCATGGAAGCTCTCAATAACATTTTATGAATTATTAATAATCAACATGTACTGCAATATATTGTTATAATAATTTTAGCGTCATTTTACTGTGTGGATGCCTTATTATATTCTTCTTCTCTTTATAATAGTAGTAGTAGTAGTCATCTAAAAGTTATACGATATTTCATTTTTCCCCAACTTACTCCTAAATATGACTCAAGAGAGACGAGTAAGTGTAATGTTTTCTTAATTGTATTAACTAAGTTCTTTACTTGTATTTCCTTATTTAATAATCAAATAATATATAGTACACTTAAGTATTCATGAAGCGTTCTCTTTTATAAGTCGTTTACGCACCGACACTTACATAAGTGATGCAACAAGGAAATAAAAATATGCAAACATATATACATGCGTAGTAATTATTAAACAATAATAAACGCCAGTTAATAGATTTACAAATCACATCGCTTACTAACCATATGCACGCTGCACATCTTCAGTTTTAACTGTACAGTTCCACTGTAAAAATATTATTTGTAGGATTTAACTGACAGATAAAATTATGTTGAACTTGTACACATTGTATTTTGTATAAACTAATCTATTCTTTGTTCTTTGTTTTCAGATTTCCATAAATCAAGATGGCTGCCAATAGGCGCCCTTGGTCGAAAATGCAATCGGTTATACTCCTCTTCGCCGTTACTTCGTGTTCCTGTGATCCTGGTACGTTGACACAACAATAAAAAACATTCAGATTCTACTTGTTAGGCTTTCCATTGTTACATTTATATGGTCATATATTTATTTGTATTCATGCTCGGAGTATTATAAAAAAAAGTAATTCAGACTTGTTATATTTTTTAATTTATTTCTAATATAGATTCAAATAGAACAGCAACGCTTTCCGCGATATCGTAAAAGGTAAGTTGGAAGCACACCCATTGCGGTGTGAAGGCAAACAGTGCACAAAAACCTCGCTTACATCCGAGCAAAGTGCAGTCTATAGGTCAAACCTTGGTTAACCTCCGTTATATTCATGTTACAATTAAAATTTCAAAATCAAAAAATAAATGAAAAATACTTTGCAAATTTATCCATAATTGGTCAGTTTGAACAAGAGATTTGATCTTCTACTGAGATAAAACTCTTTGTATTGTGTGAAATTAATGTCACAAAAAAAATATTATCACAGATTTTAATAAATGTTCAAATTTAATTTTTAATTTAATTAAATTGACAGATATCCTTAAATTTTGAAAACAAACAATTGCAGTGCCATGTACAGATTTACAAAGAAACCGATCTTAAAATAAGCTTGAAGTTAACAAATGAGATCCGCTTGTGTCGTTTGCCTTTAATGTCAAAGTCCTTGTAAATGATATCTATAGCTCCGGATTCCTTTGTTGGAATTGTACCATTCTTCTTGTTACACGACATATTGATGAGACTTCAAAGAACAATATAGTAAATACCATAAAATACAAAGTAAAGTCTACATATCTAAATGCAAGAAGTGGGCAATTTATTTAATGTAAATGAAAAAAATGCGTGTACAACTTTTGACCTTGATTACTTGAAGACTGTCGCATTAAAGACTTGAGATTATTATGTCATTTATAAGTTTTCATTATAAGCAAAGGTCGAAGAATCTTCTATTCTCTTGTTATCGAGCATCAGAGCTTTTTACATGTACAATCGTCAAACATACGCTCACACTCCTAAATCTCGTGCTGAATTATACTTTGACAATGTCAAAAAGTGGATCAAGTCGTTTCGTACATTAACACTTGAACTTGCTTCCGTGACGTCAGTATCTTGACATTTTATGCATGCCCCACGTAATGGAGTCACGAAATTCTCTGCAGAATTTCTTCGCGACCTTCACGATATCCAGCTTCCGGTAGGTCAAGGTCTTACGTTTAGTTAATACTAGTGAAATAGTGAT